>QZGG01000789.1:0-101248 GCA_006409495.1 Sedum album | reverse complement strand
TTAAGTATGTATCTTTGTATACCTTGAGAAATGGTTCATTTCCCACTGCAACGTACCTGATAAAATTCCATTTTCAAAATAAAATTCCTGATGGATTTCCAACATTCGATGTATACGGGGATGCGTTAGTTACCTGATATCGGCGCCATTCTTGGAAATGTAGGATGAAATATTCTGAGCAACCCAATTTTCAGCAGCAGTGACAGTACTAGCCAAAGTGGCTAAAAAATCATTAGGTATTCCAACCATAACCTCAATCCCGGAATTACCCAAAGCTGTCAATGCATCGTCATCTGGCTCGAACAGCTTCACCTTATCAAACCCATTTTCCTTTAACAGCCTGACAACAATATTAGGCGGAAGAGGATGTGTTGCGCGCGTCCCCCAGTTGCACGCAAGCCCCGCCTGAACTTGAACCATACCATGATCACCTGAACCAATGATCATAACCCCAAGAATGAGAAACAGATTCCACATTCTTGCTGAACAGTCCATTCAAACCAAATGGCACATAGAATCAATCTTATATATTGCTTTATAAATTAAGATATAGAGTTGTGGTAGGGTATGTGTAACTTTTGTTCTTTAAGTAAAGTGATTGCATTAACAAGTTCCTTTCCTCATCTTCTGCCCATCCACAGCTTACACATCCTTGAGAGTTGGGTTTTGTGGTTCTGCACCTTTTGCTTTTCGAGTTTGATCGATTCGATCTTTCTTGCTCGCTAAGCAAATGGATCTTGGCTTTGATATGTATTTCTGATGACCGGGAAAATCACTTGTACGAAATGGAAATCCTGATCACTATTTCACTACTCACTTTTTGAACTTGTTTAGCACATCAAGTACGTACACGTTAGTGTAATAGTAGTACGATACTTATTATGAATTTAAGCTTTTTCGATACGTCCTTAAGTACACGGCAAGACACTATAAAGTTTGCACAAGTTTTAAATAGGGTTAATTGCCTCAAACCACCCATAAAATACGTGTTTTCCCTGTAACCACCCTTAAATTAATTTCTTTCCGAAAACCACCCCTCTGTTATACATTTTTTCCAAGAACCACTAGCCGTTAACGCCGTTAACTTTTTCGTTAACAGCGCACTTTAATGGGTGGTTTGTGGAAAAAAATAACATTTTATGGGTGGTTCAAAAGAAGTCTAAAAATAATTGTGCGTATAATATTTATTTAACATAAAATTAAGAACAATAGGTAATAAAATCATATATTTACATTTTTTGTTGTTGTTTATAATATTATATTTGAATGTCACTTATAGTTTTATTAACTTTTGAAAATATTTTAGCATATATAAACTCTATAAAATTATTATATAAGACATAAATATATTTATTAAAATCAAAGGACGACGTACAATCAAACATTAATTTAAAAAAGTATAAAAACTTTATATTACCCGGCGCTCTTACATAGTTTAAATTACGTCTTTGAGGTCCTCGTGATATACAATCAAACACTTACTTAACAAATCGAAAGACGACATATGATTAAACACTTATTCAAAAATTATAATAAACTAATGATATTGGACACTCAAACATATTTTAATATTCGCATTTTTGAGGTACTCTTGAAACCATTTATTTTGCAAATTAGATAATTTTTATCGATTTAACTTACGAATTATAGTTAGGGAAAAAACAAATTTTTATGGGTGGTTCCTGGCAAAAATAAAGTGTTTGAATATCATTCACTAACGGCTGGTGGTTCTTGGAAAAAATGTATAACGGAAGCCGGGAAAAACGCGTATTTTATGAGTGGTTTAGGGCAATTAACCCTTTTAAATAATCAGATTAGAAATAATATGCAACTACATTTATTAGTACACTATAAAGTTTGCACACATTTTAAATCAAAGTTTTTAAAGGAACTTTGTATCAGATTGGTTCAAAAATACCTGATACGCGGCTAATACAAAGAAGTGACAGTTGAATGGGTGGGCATGAGAACAAGACTAGACAAGATTCCGAGTTCGAAGTTCGAAAAAATCAAACTATGACTAATAAGATCTTGGAGCATGCACGGGAAACTAGTTCAAGGCAGGGGCGGATCTAAGGGGGGCTGTCAGGGTTCCCTGCCCCCCACCTTGAGAAATTTGAGAATATATCTTTAATTTTAAATTCAAAAAGCAGCTAAAACTTGTGGCTTAGTGGTCTTGTATTCAACATGTACCATGGTAATCCAGAGTTCGTACTTGCCGCTTTGGCCTAGTTTGATCGAAACTTGTTTCTTCAACTAATTTTGTATTTTATCAATTTCTATTACAGTTTAATATTTTTAATAGTCAGATTCTGTTTATTTACATTGTTTCTAACAGAATTGTCGATGTGTACCGAACACAAAATACAAATGAGGGTACGCAGTTTATAGCCAAAAGTTTTAAACCAAATTTAATTGAATTTAAAGTTTTATTCATAAATTAAAGGGTTCAGTTACCGAGTTAAGATCAAAAGAGACGGTATGTTTTTGTAAGACATAAGAAATTAATTTCAACCGTTGATTTGATTAATCCGACGATAAAAATTAATGATGGTTTTTTATTAAATATATCGGTTGGATTTGCAACAAACAGAGGCGATTGGGATTGACAGTTATCACTATCAAATGTTAGGTGAATAAAAATTAACGTTTGAATGATATCTTACCGTCCAACGAAAATATGCATGTCCTCCTTGATTGTAAAAAATCATTTTTGACCGTAAAACACTGTAGACAATACAAGATCTTAACTCCTTGGAAGTCGGGGCATTTTTGAATCTATAAGCACCGATAAGTGAGTAGCGGATCTAGCGTTGGAGTTAAGAGGGGTAAAAAAAAGCGAATTTTTTATTATAAATAAATTCCTTAAGGGGGTCGAATTGAGCTTTGTTCAAGGTTTTAGCCATTAGGCTATGAAGATATTTGATTGATTTTCCATAATGTCGAACATATATTTAATTTTTGATCTAATGAAAGGGGGTCGGCCGACCCCTCCGACCCACCCTAGATCCGCCAGATGTTTCATGTATTTCTCATAATCTTTTATAACATCATGACATCATGACATCATGCTTAACCAATTTTCCCTCATTTATCCTCCTCTTAAATGTTGTTGGCGTTGCACACTTGCCTGTTTACAGTCTTTTACATTAATTGCTGAAATATGTTGATTTATGGTGTCATGCGTGGGGATGATCGGCATGTTGTTTTTAGTTTCGAGTCAAATGTCTTCAACTTTTAAGTCGGTTAAGTTCAGAAATTAATCAACTTCAATATGAATGTTTTTATTAAAAGGTGTTTGATAGGGTTGACAAGTGCAACATTATGTTTTTATAAGAGATAACGAGACATAATATCAATTGTTGATTATTTATAATCCAACGGAAGAAATTTAAGCTCAAATAACCGTCAAATGCAATCGCCCCGTTTTTTTTTGCTAATTCAACTGATCAATTTAAAAAAAAATCAATTTAATCTCGACCGTTAAATTAATCAAATCATAATATTAATCCTAATTAGTTTAATCAATGATCTAAATTTTATCTTGACATCTTACAAATACTATCATGCCATTTTCATACTTTTCCACATCCGATAAAAGTCCGATCCGACCAAAATATTCGACTTTCTTAAGTCCTGCCCAATCCGACCCGAGATTTTAAGAATACACTTCTACTGCTAAACCAATCCAACTATTAATTACTAGTAATCGATGCACAATAAATTTGTGCAAATAAAATTCAATTGTTTTTTATTTATATTATATGTTAATCTTTTGTTTTTATTTGATTTTCATTTTGTTTAATTAATAGAAGGGTAAATTTGGAAAGAAAAAAATGGCTTCAGCTCAATAACCGCTAATAGGAGGTCTTGTGTTTTAAATATAGAATAGATTTATTACATGCGTAATCTCGAATCCGTACAAAAGGAAAAAACGAGAGAGGAATTAGTGAAGGTTTAGAGCACGCTTGCAGTGAAGCCTTTGTCTTGAGAGAGAAGAAGAAAGAAGCGAGTGGCGTGGATAGTCCGTTTCAGAATCAATTCATTACGAATCAAACCATCTTTCCCTTTCCAGATCTCTATTTCAGTTCCTTCTAGGGTTTCTCCGATTCGAGCGGCCTATCCACGCTTAATCTGCACCTTTCCTCTCCAATGCTTTTTCGCTGCTACTGTTTGTTGCTTGTTACTTGTTGCTTCATAATTTATACAATTATTCACTGATTGATTAATTGGATTATTGTTATTGAGTGTTTTTTCACTGATTGGTTATGGATTTAGAGAATAGTGAAACTAGGGTTTTAGATGATCAGGTCAAAGTTTCTTCATCTTACTGGCTTGATGCGTTTGATGCTGATGTTGCTCCTGCTGCAATTGAGTTTAGCAGTCAGGAAGCGGTAGTGGATGGCATTCAACGTGTTTTCGATGGCCCGATTGGTATGGCTGGGGTTGTTGGAAAATCTAGAGATGTTATCAAACAGCCGGATGAATTAGTTGTTGAGGGTTTTAAGAATCCTGGAGCTCGTTTAAGGGAAGGTTTTGAGACGAGGCAGGAGCGGGAAGATGTGGGGTCTAAAATGCCCCGACTAGTGAATGCAAGAATAGTAGCAGAGATCGGTACCTGCCCATAGGTAAAGACAGGTCATTTAATCTAAAGCGTCAGAGAGACTGGGAACATGGCAGAGACCATGTTAGTAAGAGGAGAGAGTATCAGAACTGTGGCAGGAGAGATTATAGAGAAAGAGACTGCAGAGAAGTTAGGGGTTATTGGGTGCGAGATCGCTCTGGAACCAATGAGCTAGTCTTTCATCAGGGCCCTTGGAAAGCTGATTTCAGCAAGGACTGTAAGTTGATTAAGGATACCACTTTTAGGTCCAATTGTGATCTGGTGATGGAATTGGAGTCACCAGCAAGTCACATTCTTAAATCCAGTGGTGGGATGGAGAAGAAAACTGAGGCTTTGCAAAGGAAAGTTCCAGAGGAGAAAGCGCGTCAATATCAATTGGATGTCCTTGAGCAGGCTAGGGCCAAAAATACAATAGCTTTTCTGGAGACAGGGGCAGGGAAGACGCTCATAGCAGTTCTTCTCATTAAAAGTATAAATGATGATCTGAAAAAGCTCAATAAGAAAATGCTAGCTGTATTTTTAGTCCCTAAAGTACCCCTTGTCTACCAGGTATTGTAGCTCACTATTTTAAAACATGTCCTACGAATGCTTTCATCAAACAAAAAGTTTGTAAGCTGGCGTTAAATATTTTCAATTTCAGCAAGCAGAGGTTATACGGGAGCAGACAGGTTATCAGGTAGGGCATTACTGTGGAGAAATGGGCCAAGATTTTTGGGATGCAAGAAGATGGCATCGTGAGTTCCAAACCAAGCAGGTAAATTGTGCTATTCAGCCATTAAATGCATGCCATGCATCCAGTTTATTATTATTTTCATAATTTTCGCGAATTGGTAAATTGTTTGTGTCAACCTTGCATTTGATATTATGTTTCTTTTCTCTGGAAATTATTATAACTATCAATTAGTCAGAGTATCCTTCAAAAACCTCTTTTATATTACCATTTCGCTCACTTAGTTGCTTTGTGTTGCTTAATGCATGTTGCACTGTAAATAGGTAGTTCGGGATTCGAGGTCTAGCATAAACATCTAAACTGTCATTTATATTAAAATTATCAGTTGGCACTGAATCTGTTCTCAAATAGACACTTTCATTATAAGTTTAGCATTTTGAAGGTCAGTTAATTTTTGGAAAATGCTTATTTTTTCTGTTTCACACAATTACACCTTGTTTTTCATTTCAATGTGTTGCTGTTACTCATAATTTGTGCAAAATTGACCTACACGTATATCTAAAAACAATTGATCCACTTTAGGGTTGCTTGTTTGAGTCTCTCTCTGTCTGGTTATACTCTTTGCCATTATTTTTGTTGGATGAAACCATTTGCCGTGATAGCAGTCTTTCAGAGAGTGTTTGGTTTTCTCTTTATCAAGATAATCTATTCTCGACTTCTTTCACCTCGTACCTTGATAACATGGAAGCTTATATTCTATATCTCCCAAATTTCTGTTTTATCTGAACTTTTACAAATTATATGTTTACTCATTATTTCAATTTCCCTTTGACATTTTTTTTATCTCCATATTGTTTGATTTGCTGTGCTTCTACCCCAGGGTTCTCTTAAAGAAATTATGAAAATCCATTTTATTTTCTTACGTGGAAAGTTTAGGAGTATAATTTTGGACTGAAAATAAACTCAACTATAATGATAAATAATGATTTACTATCAGCTGAAAAGTATAGTAATAGTAATGCCACGAGTCAGATGTTGTTAACTAGATAAATTTAAAATAAATAAATCACTAGGTTAATATATAAATTTAGATATATCACACTATTGATTTGTGCATCTCCTGCATTTATCAATTTAAATCATGCTCTGGACAGAATTATTACATTATGAAACTGTGTAATTTTATCAATATATAACAGTAACAAGTATTTGTTTTTGAAAGTCTAGTCTCCAGTTGTTTCGAGCCTTCAAGTAACTTAGTGTTTCATTTGTTCCAGCTCTCAAAAGATTCATTCTAGGAATTCGACCTATATTATTCTTTCTTATGAACCAAACTGAACTATATCTGATTAACTGAGTTGTAATATTGAAGCACGTTTTGGTGCTTCTAAAGATCCTATTCTATTATGTTGAATTAGATAATTACTGTTTGGCCCTGCAGGTCCTTGTTATGACAGCTCAGATCCTTTTAAATATCCTTCGGCACAGTATAATTAAAATGGAAACAATTAATCTTCTTATATTGGATGAGTGCCATCATGCTGTGAAGAAGCATCCATATTCGTTGGTTATGTCCGAATTCTATCATACAGCCCCAAAAGAGAAGAGACCATCGGTTTTTGGCATGACAGCATCTCCCGTTAATCTGAAGGGTATTGATTACCCTCACTGTAATTCACTTTCTGTTTTCCACCCTCCCATTTATGCTTATTATACTTGTGCAAACACACGGATGCAGGTGTTTCAAGTCAAGTTGATTGTGCTATAAAAATTCGCAATCTTGAAACAAAGCTTGATTCGTTGTTTGCACAATTAAAGATCGTACGGAACTGGAGAAGCATGTTCCAATGCCCTCGGAAGTTGTAGTGGAGTATGACAAAGCAGCGTCCTTGTGGTCGCTTCATGAACAGATAAAACAAATTGAAATGGATGTATATCAAGCTGCTAAATCAAGCTTTAAAAAAAGTAAGTGGCAATTTATGGGAGCAAGAGATGCCGGGGAGAAGGAAAACATTTGTCAAGTTTATGGTGTGTCTGAGAGAACAGAGAGTGATGGTGCTGCTAATTTGATTCAAAAACTGAGAGCAATTGCCTACTCTCTTGATGAGCTTGGTCAGTGGTGCGCGTACAAGGTATTGCACTGCAACAGCTGAGCGCAAGATCTTCTAAATATTCTGTCTCTCTGTTAATCTAATTTGTTATAAAAGTACGACAATTTTTGGTTATATATCCCTGAAACTCTCTTATGATCGTCGAAGTCAACTGGATATATTATGGTAGTAGTAAGTGATCAAATTATTCAAATCTCAGGTTGCCCAATCATTTCTGGTGGCACTACAAAACGATGAGAGAGCCCATTATCAGTCGGATGTTCAGTTTCAGGAGTCTTACCTGAGTCAAGTTGTATCTCTGTTACAATGTCAGTTATCAGAAGGAGCTGCCTCTGATATGGAGATACAAAGAGAAGGCTTGTCTGAGTCCACTGCGCAAAGTGATGATTTGGGGGAAATGGAGGAGGGAGAGCTTCCTGAAAGTCATGGTATGTGATAATTAAGTGCTTATTCTAGATACACGTATATATACAGGTAACTGAATTAAAACCAAAGCTCCTTAGGTATGCTGGTATACTCAGAACACCAATGCGACCACAATTATTATTCTATCTAATTAATATTTTTTTAGGCTCGAGTGGCACAATGCGCTTACGTTATTACACTCATTGATAAAAATGATAAGGTTTAGATTGAGATTTGAGCTCATGTTTCCTGGTAAATCATGATTGGGTGGATAGGCATCTTATTGCTTTCTGTAGTAATTCAAGGTTACAGATTGACTGTCCATAAAAAATCTATCAGAACATTTTCAGTGCTACGCTCTAAGATACTTTACCATCGTAAACTGCCTGTTAAGTGAAAATCACTCAATTTTTTTAATGACCCCTCATTATTCTGCTGTAGTTGTTTCTGGTGGAGAGCATGTTGACGTGATTATTGGAGCTGCTGTGGCTGATGGAAAAGTTACACCCAAAGTGCAGTCTCTAATAAAGATCCTTCTAAAGTATCAGCACACTGAAGACTTCCGTGCAATTATATTCGTTGAGCGAGTTGTGGCTGCGTTAGTTCTTCCAAAAGTAAGTGTTACTCACCTTAACAATCAGGTAAATTTTCTCAATCTTATTATTTAAAATATGAGAATTGTTTCCATTTTAATTTAGGTTTTCGCAGAGCTACCCTCTTTGAGTTTTGTTAAATGTGCAAGCTTGATTGGGCACAATAATAGTCATGAGATGCGGGCAAGCCAGATGCAAGACACAATTGTTAAATTTCGAGATGGACGAGTATGTTTCCAGTAACACTACCTTAAATAAAGTGCTTTGTTCATGATTGTAATCTACGAGGCACATTATACTGCAGGTAACTTTGTTAGTTGCTACCAGTGTTGCTGAAGAGGGACTTGATATACGACAATGCAATGTTGTGATTCGGTTCGACCTTGCAAAAACTGTTCTGGCCTACATTCAGTCTAGAGGTCGTGCTAGGAAACCTGGATCTGATTATATATTGATGTCAGAGAGGTGACATATCTGAACTTTTCGAAAAGCATCACCGTATCGCAAAATAAGAGGAGAGATTTATGTTATCCACATATATTATGAACTAAAAGCTTCCTATATTTTGTGTTATGTAGGGGAAACTCATCACATGCTGCATTCTTGAAAAATGCTAGAAATAGTGAGGAAACTTTGCGAAGAGAAGCAGTTGAACGAACAGACCTTAGTGGTGTTAAAGATTTATCAAAGTTTGAATTGATCGATCAGGCACCAGGTTTAACATACCAGGTTGAGTCAACCGGAGCTGTTGTAACACTGAATTCTGCTGTCGGGCTTGTCCATCTATTCTGCTCTCAGTTACCAAGTGATAGGTATTATCCCTTCATGGGAACTTGTCTGTTACTATAATTTTGTGACTCTGGAATTGAGTGAACAAATAGCTAGTGTTTGACTTTGCCATGCTAGATTTCTAGTCTTTTTAAGCACTAGCTGCAAATGGAACAGTTGTTGAGACATAAAGTTACCAATCAAAACTGAAATGCATTTAAGATGCTAAAAGCTCTATAATGGCTTACTAACACCTTTGTGCTTGCTGCCCCCTTCATTTAAGTAGGAGTTTAAGTAGGAGAGTACAATAAAGTACCAGAATACAAACTATAAAGTATGATGCCATTAATATAGCACCAGATATCCAAAAGTAGGAAATCCTTTTATAGTAGGATTACCGACACTAAATAAGAAACCTAATCTTTTAAGAAATTCCTAATTTAGTAGGAACTTCTTAAAACCAATAGATTTCCTATTCAATAAGGACTGATAACATAATATGTATTCTCAATTTATAATATTATTAAATAGAACCTCTTGTGTCTTCCGGTGTCTCTTGCGGGTGCTACTCTTGCACCTATTTCCGATTTTTCTGTGGTCAGGTTTATTTTGTAAAACATGCATAGACTTTGTTACTCTAATTGATGTCAGTTAATTTAAGAGTCTTTTTTGTGACTATATTTTTGTCCTATCTGATAAAATTGTTAATTTATAGGGCTGATCATCCACTGCTTAACATACTATTGTGATGTAGCCACTTGAGTTTATTTTTAGTGTGCTTGACTTAACTTGTGACCATGATGGTGTTTGTTACATTGTTTCCTGATTTCGCAAGTCATGCAATGATTCAAACTTCGTTGATCAGAACTTTCTGAACAAGTCTCTAGTATCTGTGATTTGTTTTCAGCTAATTTATACTAGCTAAAACTACTAACTTTGGTGTCTTGAAACAGATACTCAATTCTTTCTCCGGAATTCATAATGGTAAAGCATGAAAAGCCTGGAGGACTTGTAGAGTATTCCTGCAAACTTCAACTCCCATGTAATGCACCCTTTGAAAATCTCGAGGGACCCGTGTGCAGTTCACCGCGTGTTGCACAACAGGCATGAGTGCACAAGTTTTTTAATCATTCATTTGTTTCTGTTAAATTTAGCTGCTGGTTTTTATGGGGATTGCTATTAGATATTTGAAATCTGCTCCATTCTAAATACAGGCAGTTTGTGTTGCCGCCTGCAAGCAACTTCATGAGATGGGTGCATTTACTGATATGCTTTTACCAGACAAGGGAAGCAAAGAGGAAGGGAAGTCCAACCCGGGTGATGAAGGAGATTCACTCCCAGGGACTGCTAGACACAGAGAATTCTACCCTGAGGGAGTGGCCAGCATTCTTCAGGTTAGTTGATTTACTTTCCACAACCATAAGTAATTTTGCTTGCATGATATTCGTTGATATATCAGCCATTAAACTGCTATTTTAAACAGTGAAGCAAATTCCTAGCATTTCATTGGTTTTAGTTGGTGTCGGGGACTCTTTATTGTGGTCTGCCCTTTTGGTATTGATGACATAGGTAACCAGAAGAAGAAAAATAGGAATGAACAGAACTAAGTAAAATTTGAGTGCATGCCTTCAATTTAAATATTCCTATTTTATGTTTTGTAACATGAGAGCTGCTTCCATCATCATTTGGTGGTCGTCCTTACTGGTTACAAACTGTCTGTTTGCATTTTTTCTCTTGCTTTGTCAGGGAGATTGGATATTATATGGAAAAGAAGATTCTGCAGGCTCCAAAATAGTTCATGTTTACATGTACGTCATTCAGTTTGAGAACATTGGTTCATCAACTGATGCGTTCATTACTCATGTTTCGGAGTTTGCCATATTGTTCGGCCATGAGCTGGATGCAGAGGTACGCTCTTGAGACTTTTTGTTCACCATATATATGAACCAGTAATTGCTTCATCAAACTGGAAGAATTGAATCAGGTGTTATCGATGTCGATGGATCTCTTTATCGCGAGAACCATGAAAACGAAAGCATGTCTTGTCTTTCAGGGCTCGATATGTATTACTGAAAGTCAGGTCAGTTGACTTCTAGCATTGTCAATTACCATGCATGATGAAGTAATAAGTTATCACATTAGAGTATGCGATTAAACCTTTTTTCTGCAGCTGGCGTCCCTTAAGAATTTTCATGTTAGACTGATGAGTATCGTGTTGGATGTGGATGTCGAACCTTCAACCACTCCATGGGATCCAGCCAAGGCATACCTGTTTGCCCCTGTGGTTCGCGATAAAAAGACTGATACTATGAAGCATATAGATTGGAAGCTAGTGGGCGATATTGTCCAAACAGATTCTTGGAACAATCCCCTTCAAAGGGCTAGGCCTGATGTTTTCCTTGGCACAAGTGAGCGGACTCTAGGTGGAGATCGGAGGGAATACGGATTTGGAAAATTGCGACATGGCATGGGATTTGGGCAGACACCTCATCCTACATATGGCATCAAGGGAGCTGTTGCAAAATTTGACATTGTAAGAGCTTCGGGACTGCTGCCTAGCCCTGCATTTGTGGATCCGTCACGAGAACCAGTTAGACCAAGTGGTTCGCTGATGACAGCTGATGGCTACATTAAGGGTGAAGATGTGATTGGGAAAATTGTGACAGCTGGACATTCAGGGAAGCGGTTTTATGTGGATTGTGTATGCTATGACATGAGTGCGGAGTCTTCTTTTCCAAGGAAGGAGGGGTACCTTGGTCCTGTTGAGTACAGTTCATATGCTGATTATTACAAACAAAAGTAAAATCTGATGTCTTACTTGACACTGAGCTCGTTAAATTGTCCTCGGTTGTATTTTCTAACACGGACTGTTGCTAATTCTTTATTTTTATGGCGAGGACAAGGTAGCTGCTATGCACCTGCAATGTTGTGCAAGGGAAAGTTAGCTCTCATCTCTCAGGAGTTTAATGGTTTTTCCACATTGATATAATATCCCAGAGAGATGAGTGTTGCTCTCTTTTTCCTACACAACAAAGGGTGCATTTTGGCTATCTGGTCTGACCACTTAAACAGATATGGAGTTGAATTGGTTTATAAGCAGCAACCTCTTATAAGAGGCCGTGGAGTCTCTTATTGCAAAAATCTTCTTTCTCCTCGATTTGAGCTATCCGAAGGTAAATCTTTCAATTTACTGACTTTGAATAGTACCTTCAATTAATATGACCAATGTAGTACCATGCAATAATACAGTATACATGTTGCAGAAAATGATGACGGCAAATCTACAGAGATTCATGACAAGACATACTATGTCTTCCTCCCACCCGAACTGTGCCTAGTGCACCCTCTTTCTGGATCTCTTGTTCGTGGTGCGCAGAGATTGCCCTCTATTATGCGTAGGGTTGAAAGCATGCTGCTTGCAGTTCAACTAAAGCATTTAATCAATTATCCTATTCCTGCTTCCAGGGTAACACCATTTATATCTTTAATTCCTTCTGGCTCCATTATATCCTGACCTGATAATGTGCATGCATGTTTTGCAGATACTAGAAGCCTTAACAGCTGCTTCCTGCCAAGAGACATTTTGCTATGAGAGAGCCGAGCTTTTAGGAGATGCTTATTTGAAATGGATAGTTAGTCGATTTCTTTTCCTCAAACACCCCCAAAAACATGAGGGGCAGCTCACGAGAATGCGGCAGCAGATGGTCAGCAATATGGCACTGTATCAATTTGCTTTAAACAAAGGACTCCAATCATATATCCAGGCAGATCGATTCGCTCCTTCTAGATGGGCTGCTCCTGGAGTTCCTCCTGTGTTTGATGAGGACACAAGGGATACAGAGTCGCTCTTTGATGACAATCAATCTCAGGGTGTGTCACTAGGAAAAACTCACGACATTGATGATTTTGAAAATGACGAGGAGATGGAAGATGGTGAGCTTGAGAGTGATTTAAGTTCCTACAGGGTCCTGTCAAGCAAAACATTGGCAGATGTTGTTGAAGCATTGATTGGAGTTTACTATGTTGAGGGAGGAAAACTTGCAGCAAATTATTTCATGAAATGGATTGGGATTCAAGTAGAATTTGATTACGATGAGACTCAGTGTTTGGCAAGGCAACCTTCAGTTCCCGAGAGTATTCTTCGAAGCATCAACTTTGATGCTTTGGAGGAAGCACTGAAAATCAAGTTTAATGATAAAGGTCTGCTTGTAGAAGCAATCACTCATGCCTCACGTCCATCATCTGGAGTTTCCTGCTATCAGCGATTAGAGTTCATTGGCGATGCAGTCTTAGATCACCTAATTACAAGGCACTTGTTCTTCACGTACACAGATTTGTCTCCCGGACGTTTGACGGACTTGCGAGCTGCTGCAGTAAATAATGAAAATTTTGCGCGTGTTGCAGTTAAGCATAATCTTCATATCCACCTTCGCCATGGCTCAAGTGCTCTTGAAAAGCAGGTTAGTAGATTCTCCAATGGCTATGGTATTCTTAAACACTCATGCAGGGGGAGTATCTAGATTGAGCCTAGTATCATTATGTAATGTTGATTTCGTTTTCTAAATATGATTTTGACAAATATATCCAGATTAAAGAATTCGTAAAGGAAGTTGAAGAGGAGTTATCTAAATCAACTTTCAACTCGTTCGGGTTAGGAGATTGCAAGGCTCCAAAAGTTCTAGGTGACATTGTTGAATCAATAGCTGGTGCCATCTTTCTGGATAGCGGTCGCAATACGATGACTGTGTGGGAGGTTAGTTTATTCCCCTTTGAAAATGTTTCTCCCCCATTTGCTATTTCTCTTCTTAAGGTGGGTGTTTTACACACTTTGGTTTTACAGACTTTTCGACCTCTGCTGCATCCGCTTGTCACTCCTGAAACACTCCCAATGCATCCTATACGAGAACTGCAGGAGCGATGCCAGCAGCAAGCTGAAGGCTTAGAGTACAAGGCTAGTCGAACTGGCAATTTGGCCACTGTTGAAGTATATGTAGATGGTATCCAAGTTAGTGTTGCCCAAAATCCGCAGAAAAAAATGGCTCAGAAATTAGCTGCAAGAAATGCTCTAGTTGTGCTAAAAGACAAGGAAACTATAAAAATTGAAGAGGAAGCCAAAGAGAATGGAACAAAGGCAACAAATGGAACATCAACCTTTACAAGACAGACACTGAATGACATCTGCTTGCGGCGGAATTGGCCTATGCCACTTTACAGGTATGAAAATTTCTCCTTTGCCAAGTCTGGGAATGGGACTTCTTTTAACTAATACGGCCATTTGATTACCTAACAAAGCATTCTCTGTTCCTTTTTATAGGTGCGTCAATGAGGGGGGTCCAGCTCATGCAAAAAGGTTCACATTTTCTGTGAAAGTGAACACAACTGACAAGGGTTGGACAGATGAATGTGTGGGAGAACCAATGCCCAGCGTGAAGAAGGCAAAAGATTCAGCCGCAATTCTTCTTTTGGAAATTCTGAGCAAATGGTATCCTTAAGTAGAAATCGTTGGGATGGCGCTGATCATGGCCTGCTCTACAAATGTCTTTAATGAGACTTTCTCGCTGTAGAATTGTCTTAGGATTTGTCTCTTCGGTTATGCTTCATTTGCACGTATTGTAATATCTTTTTTTAATAAAATATCTCACAAAAAGTAGAAATCCCCAGAAGTGTATAATCAGCAACCTGTATGTTGAGAAGCAAGAGAGCTTCATACAGAGTTTGATGATTTATTTGCTAGGAAGAATGTGCTTCTCAGAGTCCCATCCTTTAACATGATTAGAGCTCATATATATATGGTATCTAGCGATGAAGTAATTTGGCTGAACAATGTTTTTATTTATGAATTGGGATGGTGTTATTACATCGGAAGTTGCTCACAAAAGATTTGAAAATAACAAAGACACATGTAACAGAAAATGATGTTTTAAACCAAATTGTCATCTGTGATATACATTTTTATCACAGTAATTCTGTATCAAACTGGAACAATATTTCGAGTCATATGAAAAGAAAACAAAGTCGCCTTTCCAGAATCGGCATATTTCAATTTTCAGTCATCTGAAACATATTATTAATGGTGCTCTCTTACTGCCTCAAGGTGTGCATGATATACTCGCCATATAGATCCCTGCGCAAAGTCGACGACACTCACAAGTCAAACACACAACGACAATTGAATAAAGGTCAGTATGAAAAAAGTAGCAGACAAAGTTACTTACATTGAGTATTGAACAGCTTCAACAGCACTTGCTGATGGTAAGAAGTCATTCACCGCAACTTCTTTGTTTTCGTTCTTCTTGTCTAAAGCAGGTCATGGACTTACAACTTAAAGATTTGACTGGGAGATAAAATACAAAAAAATGTTTGCAGTATTGACTGATAAATTTCAAAAAGGATACAATCTTCAAAAAAGCGACGGATTTCAGAGAGACGGTGCGGAGGAAGCTCATTGATATCTTTATAGTGCTTGTACTCAGGGTCATCAGCACAAACTGCTATGATCTTATCATCTTTCTCTCCCTAAGTCAGAAACTCAGAATCAATAAAGTGGCATCAGAAGTATAAGAAATGCACATGAAATGCACATGAAGTAATTTACGTCTATTTAGACAACCATATGAGAATCAGTAACAAGCATACCTGATCAATCATAGGCATCAGTCCAATAGCTCTGGCGCGCAAAAAACAACCAGGAAGAACAGGCTCCTGTTGAAATTTCAAAGCTTAAGTGTACACGTAGAATATATTATAGGAAATTAGTTGCCACATAACATTTGGCATACAGTTAACACTAACAGATAGCTTCAGTTGTTACTCAGAAACACAATAATTTTGCATTTATACAAAATTCAGTTTGTCTTACATTAAGGCAATCATTATACATCCAACTAGTGATTTGCATACCAAAAAATAAATATGGACGTCCAAGTCATGTAACGAAAAAGTCACCTGCATGAGAATGAGGACATCCAATGGGTCGTTATCTTCACATAATGTTCGCGGGACAAATCCATAGTTGTGAGGATACACCACTGAAGAGTATAAAATACGATCAACCTGATGGATGGGAAGAAACAACAGACGAGGAACGCTGAAATTCAAAGACCATCATAAAATCTTAATTGACTAAAATTTTTATATAAAAATCTTAGGCAACTTTTAATATAGTTATATTTCCCCTTTAGATGATACAACGTACCTTGATTAGTCCAGTCTTCTTATCGAGTTCATATTTGACCTTGCTTCCTTTAGAAATCTCAACAACCTACAACCCAGGGCATGCATTTACAAAATTATATTCAGATAGATATCAACTCCACAAAACATACTTCATTTTTCTGTTAATCCCTCGGTTTATTATATAGCACGCATGAAATGAAGTCAATTTAATGTGCCTAGTTAAGTATATATGACAGTAAGTAAATAAATAGTTTTTTACTTGTTTCAACAGTATGTTCAGAAAGTAACACCAACGGGTTCAAAGTTCGCATAGCATATCTATACAAACACCATAATAAAGTTACCAACTTACGCAGTTGAAAATCTTTGGTGCTTCTGGACCTGCACCAAGTAACAACTAGCATTTGTCAATCACTGTCCATTTTATGTGAAAGTAGAACTCCAAAACAAAGTTTATGGTCACAGACAGACATACCAATTTCAAGATCATGCCAAGGATGTGCGGCAACAGATCTCCTTGACATCGAGGACAGAATCCTCTCATTCAGCTTAGGAATCAAACGAAGGTGTTTGTTCTCAGGAGTTCCATCCGTTCCACTCATGTCTATCCAAATCAATTACAAAATTAAAAAGGAACAATTTTCCCCACACCCATCAAAAACATATACCATTTCCTACCACTTTTTATGATAATTCAACAGGAGCTCACTCAAACCGTATATGCATTCAATAGATGTATTAACTATAACTGGTGCTCGAACCACCAACCAAACTCTATAACAAGAGATTATTTTGAATGACTACTATTCCGCTAAACCTTATGCAGTTAGAAGTTGAAAACTCTATCAATTGAAACAATAGCCACTAGTCTCAACCAGAAACATCAATCTCTAAAATCCAACCATATCCTTAAACATGTTTTCCTCTTTATAAGGTTATTATCTACTCCTTTATTCAACCCAACTTCCAGCAAACACTGAAAATCTAATTCAATTGACAAATCTGATAGTGTTTGTAAACAACAACACAAATGAGCTGAAGACAAACCCACCAGGTTCCGATCTTGCTTTAATACCATAATCTGATTATCAATACGTTTAAAAGATAGGATTTTTACCTCTGGGTAGGAAGAGGCTGATAGGAAGAGGAAGCAAAACCAGAGCTTGAGGTTGGGGATGGGGTTTGGTGTGTTTGCTCTGCCTTCCAGTCTTCTGCTTTCTGATGCTAAATATAATTAATTAATTAATTCTAAGGAATCCCTAAAATCTAGCTAAGAATAATCATAGTCACAAACTTCTCATTCACAAAATTATTCTTTATTTAATCATTTTCAATTATTTAAAATTATGTGTTAATAATTTTATACATGAACAACATGTGAAAGGTTCTATTAGTACTTAGTACATGTATTTTTTAGTAAGACGGAAGGATATGATCTCAGTCGTTGATTTTTATTAATTCAACAGTTGATATTGGTAACCGTTTAATCCCTAACCGTCCATTTTTTATGAAAACCCAACCACCAATTAATTAAAAACTAACTTTGATCTCAACTGTCGAATTAATCAAATCAACGGCTTAAATTATTGTCTCACAAAATTTGTTTGTCTTTCTAGATCCCTACTCTAAACAACATTATATTACAAACTTTTACCTGTATTTTTCCAAAATTATATAACTTCATATATATATATAGGGAAAGTATCATGTGGATCCTCTAAATTTGGTGCGTGAATCCCCTCTTGCACCCGTTGATTGCATTTTTTGGACGCACCAGATTGTGCCAACGCATTAATGAAGCATGTGACTTGCACGTGTGCATTTGTCATGTGCACACGTGATGTGCACATGACAAATGCACATACATGGCGCAATCTGGTGCGTCCAAAAAATGCAATCGACGGATGCAAGAGGGGATTCACGAGTCCACCAAATTGGATGGATCCACAGGATTCAAACTCTATATATATATACTGAATGTTTACTCTGTTAATTATATTTTATCAATGTATAAGATAATATTTTTTTAATATTGTATCAACATATGAGTTGCACATGTTGTACAATGAAGTGGTGTAATTTCAATTATGTTGTTAAGTCGTTGATAAAATACAATCAATAACAAAATTTATTTTGTTGGGGATTTTCAGTTTGCGGATATTTAGGTAAAGATGCTCAATACGTATTTCTCAAAAGTAACTATTCAAGTCTGATATTAACAACTTTAACGTTTTCGTAAAGCTGTAGAGGTTTTTCAATACAAAAGAGAGCGCTAGCTGTCCATGAATTCGTTGTTTATAGAAAAATATAGCAACCAATGGCAGAACTCAAGGACAGGCATAAACGCGTGGGGCCTCATCTTAGAATTCCACATTCACATATTTAAGAAATCCATGAGACACTATTACTCCCTCCGTTCCATTATTAATGTTTCATTTTTCTTTTTGGGTGTCTCAAAATCATCTTTTTATTTCTAAAACTTACCATAAATAAACATGTCTTCTTTAGTTTTTCATCACATATTTCTCCTCTCTCTTCCTTTTTCACCACTTATCATCTATCAAAGCACTTTTTTTCTTTCCTTATCACACAACTATCTTTTTTAATTATTTTTTGTTTCATTTCTTAAGAACCATGCAAAGAACAAAATTGGACATAAATTACGAAACGAAGAGAGTATTATACTCCCTCTGTCCCACTAAGTTTGTCCACTTTCCTTTTTTAGCGTCCCCTAATGTTTGTCCACTTTCCTTTATTCTCCACCACACATTCTACTTTTTCACTTATTTACTTATTATTCATTTATTCTCAACCACACATTTTATAACTTTTTTCTATCTTAATTTGCGTGCAAATATTGCTTTTGGACAAACTCACCGGGACAGAGGGAGTACTTGCTTTCCAATCAGACAAGTGACTAGGCTTGGCCGCTTGGAAACCCGAAACGTTAGGATTTGTGAATAAGTGGTTGCGTTTTGGTACCACACTGGACAAAAGTACAGTATAATTTATTTGATGGGCCAATAATGAGTTGAAATGGGTCACATAATACATGGGCTGGGCTGGGCTGGGTTAAAGCAAATAGTGCTCATTTTGATTTGCTTAATCTTTCTACTCACCGATGCCATCAAAAGAATTACAAAAGATTCAACACGTCTAATATGTGTAAATTTGACAGTCATAATGTATCTAAATTCCAACTATCTTTGCCGTTGTGATCTCGACCAATTTTTTCGATTTGTTATCCACTTGTCACTTGCCAGTAGGAATGAATTTGTAAGTTTGAAGAAAATGATTTTTGTCTGATGTATTAGAATTAATTTCGATGTTCTGTAGACATCAGAATATAAATGTCAAATTTTAAAAAAAGATCTCTGTAAGGTGTACCATACGATTGATTATTTAAATGTCAAAATTAATAGAGCATCGTTTGAGATATTGATGTTCAAAGTTGTATAGAAAATTTTTCAAAATTAAATATACAGGAAATGAATGTCAAGACTATTTTGATTTCTTAAAACACATCGGATGGTTGATGCCCTTATATATGTTGCCCTTAAGATATCTGATTATATATTAAGGGCAGCATATAATATAAATATATAGCTACCCTTAAGGCTTAAGATATGAACAGATAATTGTGGGCATGGGTGCATATGGGTGTGAATCCCGAATAATTGAAATAATCGAAATACTTGTTTTACTGAAATAATTGACAATTGAGATAGTGCCTCACGTTCCTACATTTTTATATATACCTTTTTGAAATTTACTCGAATAACTATATGGTACAAATAAAAACTCAATCAATCAAATCCAACCCTTTTAAATAACAAATGAAGTTTGACCATACCAAATAATTAACCAAAATGACTCATAAAAACTGTAATTGACCAAATGGGTTTATATCTCATTTCATTAATCAAACATCACACGGTAATAAATATCAAGGTAAATTAGCAAAATCATCATCGAGAATTTATATTATTAATAACCACTCGTAAAAAATATACAAAAATACAGCTGATTTCGTGAACTGTACAAACTTAAAAGCATTAGCTCATACTCCCTCCGTCCCGCTTTGTTTGTCCAAAAGCACAAAATGCACGGTAATTAAGGTAGAAAGAAGGTATAAAATGTGTGGTTGAGAATAAATGATTAATAAGTAAATGAGTAAAAAGTAGAATGTGTGGTTGAGAATAAAGAAAAGTGAACAAACTTAAGAGGATACCCAAAATGGAAAGTGGACAAACATTATGGGACAGAGGGAGTATATTATCAAATCAACAAATAGTGTGAATATTTGGCAAGTTGCGTCACTTTAGAATATGATAGGACCGCTCCAACCTTTCTTTTAGCCTTTGTCGGTGTCCATTTGCCACTTTTTAATGTTTGTTAAAGTTCACGTGCAAAGGCTAGCTGCTACCTAATGCTGTTTCTTGGATACTGCTGTAGTTTAGTACTCCCTCCATACCCTTAAGTTTGTTCAAAAATATATATTTCACAGTATTTATGATAGTAATGAGTGTAAAATATGTGATTGAGAATGAAAGATTTAAAAGAATTTGAGAGGAAAGATAAAACATGTGGTTGTGAATGAATGAAAGTGGACAAACATTATGGGACAGGAGAGTACACTAATTTAACACTCAATTAGCTAAAAGACAAAAAGACCATCAGCTCATTATGTCCCTCCCTCGTATGATGCTACTAAAGTAATTGTGACAGCTTATGTTTTGTCTGGAGACTGAAATTTCGATTTTATAAAACATACATTTTGAAATATATGAACTAATATTTATTGAGTTTTTCATTGATAAATTTTATTACATTTCAGCAAGGTGGATCTATCGATAGACAGAGGTGATGTGTCCTGTCAAGCCGAGGCGGTTTCATGGATTTGGCTGACTCCTCTCGTCTTATAGAATAATCAAAAAACCAGGTGCGTTAGCTAGTAAAGGAAGTGGTAAGAGTTCGAAGAATTACGCTCAACTGCGACCCCCTACGTGGCCTGCGATTTTTACAATTCTCAACACCAGCTCTTTGAATGTCTCATTTTTTATCTTCATCGTGTACTTGTCTTTATTTTATGTCACATGCCATTGTCGTTTGTGCATATTGATAAATTGTGACCGTTTGATTTTCCCCTGAGTCGCAAGAAAACTGGACTCAGAGTTTGAATCCCCTTTACATATTAAATTTTAATTTCAAATTCTCATATTCCACGACCGGATCCGTCACGTTTCATTTTTCGAATCATTTGAATATCCAAAAGGCAAACATAACAATTTCAAGTTGGCATTACTATTTAATAAAATAAAAATCCACTACTGACCATCGCCGCCTATCCAATCTATGTGTGAGACCGAGAAAACGAATGACGCAACTCCCATTTTACTTTCCCCTTTCTTTTTTTTCTTTTTTGGGAAGGGATCAAGGGAATCATGTGTTTTGCACATATAAATTCTTTTTGGTGTTAAATTGAAGGTATGTTGGAGCAGAGGTTCGAAGCTGGGCAATTACCCAGATGACCTACCTGCAAACCACTCGGATACCCCTTTCAGGGCTATTTTTCCCTTTCTTGATTTAGAGAGCAGTGACACATAGTTTTGAAACATAATTACTCATCTTCCCAGTATGTGAAATATAGATTGTAATGAATTGAAAGGTAAATTATAAAAAAATCATCCCTAATTTGTGCACCAATACAACGGAAAAGATACGGAATGACAATCAAATATTTGTGAGATCGTAGATCATGATATTAACTGTAGATTTCTAATAATTTAAAGAATGAAATTAAAGTAAAAAACCTTCAAATCCATTTTTCGTAAATCCAACCGTCAACGTTAATAAAACTAACTTTAATCTCAATGGTTAGATTAATCAAATCAACGATTGGGATTTTGTTCTTTTATCTTGCGATAATATAAAGTTCTAAATGATCCTAACCCCTAATGTAGCATTCTACATTTTTAGAAAACCACTCTTTGAAAGGTTAATTTTCATTAATATTCTCTGTATTTTTTATTATTTTATTAGCCCGCTTTAAGCTATGGGTTCTACACACAAAAAAGATCAAGGGTGGTTTTTTTGCATAATATCCGACTATAAGGTGATTTTCTAGAATTGATTTTAATTTTTAAACGATGTTGTTTTAAGTAAATGATTGAGAAACCCAATTTTTAAGATTAAAAATCGAATGACAGATTGCTAAACTGCAGAACCCACTCCAATCTTTATAAACCTAAGTTGAGTCCGGAGACATCACTCCAAACTTAATAATCCTTAGTTGATATACGTTGAAAATGGCTCATTCATGTCCCATACGGGATGTTAGAAGGAAAGAAGGATGATGAGCTCTATAAAAGGGCACTTTCTTTCGTCCCACTTTGTTCTCTCGAGGAGAAATTGCTAGCTAGATGTTATATATTTCGCTTTATTTCTTCTTTTGTAAGTATCCTAAAAATTTGTATTCTCTTCTTTCTTTGGAGTTTTGTAGCGGCGTCTGATGAATATGTAAAATTTACCGAACCTCGTTAAATTTTGAATATTTTTTAGTTCTTCCTTTTAATATTTTACTTTTCAATAGCGTTGTTTGTAGGGTTACCTTTAAGTCTTGTCCACAACATTATTGGATGTTGTTGACCACTTTGAGTATAGAAAAATTGTGTTTACTTCCGTAAGCTACGAGATGAAGCTTTTATCTATCTCTTTGTTGATGATATGTTGATTGCGTCAAAGAGTCTAGTTAAAATCAAGAAGTTGACATCATAGTTGGCTTATGAGTTTTGAGATGAGATATTTGAGAGAAGACAAGAAAATTCTTGGCATGAGAGAAGGGGGGATTGTGTTTTCAGAGTGTACTACAATGTTTCAGAATGGATGAACGTTGAAACTAGTAAGTACTCTATTTGCTCCTCATTTCACGCTTAGTCCGCAACAGTCTCCTAAAAATGATGCAAAACGAGAATATATGGCTATTGTTCCTTATGCAAGTGCAGTTGGTACCTTGATGTATGTAATGGTGTGTACAAGGTATACCTTTCACAAACAATTGATGTTGTGAGCAGATAAATGCAGAATCCTGGTAGAGGACATTAGTTAGGTATAACGTGGATTTTGCGGTATATTCAAGAAATTGTTGATGTTGACCTTGTGTTTGAGCATGATCTTGGTCAAGGTGTAGTCGGAACCTATGATTCAGACTATGTGGGTGACTTGGATAAGCAAAGATCCACGACTAGTTACTTATTTACTCTAGCAAAAGCATCAGTCAGTTGGAGATCTACTTTACGATTTACAGTTGCTTTGTCTACTACAGAGGCAGAGTATATGGCAGTTACGGAGGTTGTGAAAGAAGTTGTTTGGCTAAATGGGTTGCTTGAAGGTTTAGGAGTTGGTCGGAAACATGTGAAAGTGTTTTCTGACAATTAGAGCGCTCTCTTTTGAAGATTAACACCACAGAAAATCCTGCAAATATGTTGACCAATGTGTTGACGAAGGTCAAGTTCAAACACTGTCTGGACTTAATAACATCCTGAAATGTTGAATTTGAAAGTGCGTTGATTTGAAGTTGGAATGAATTATGTTGGTGGGGGCGAAGACGTCAAGGTGGAAATTTGTTGAAAATGGTTCCATCATGTCCTATACCGGATGCTGGAAGGAAAGAAGGGTGATGAGCTCAAAAAAAGGGGCATTTCCTTTTGTCCCACTTCGTTCTATCAAGGAGAAATTGGCTACCTAAATGTTATATATTTAGCTCCATTTCTTCTTTTGTAAACACTCCAAAAATATGTATTCTCTTCTTCATTTTGAATTTCGTGAAGTTTGCAGCGTCATCTGAGGAGAAATTAATTTTATTGAACCTTTTTAAATTTTGTGTTATTTATATTCTGCTTTAGTCTTTCCTTTTAACATTATATTTTTCAATAGCGTTTTTGTTGGATTAATTTTTAGTTTTACCCACAACGTTAATAGATATTGACCACTTTAAATATGAAAAACACATCCAATTTTCCCATCAAGTTAAGTGTCTCATATCGAGCTAGTACGAACACATTCAATACTAATGTGATAGTTGTATAAGAACACAACTTTAGTTTACTCCAACCTTGAGTAAAAAAATTAAAAATCGATAAATGAGAAAAGGGAATCAAGTATAAGAGACAAATGTGAATAATTCATTTTGTTGATTTATAGGATTAAAACTAATATTTCCCAACACCTTAACTGGCAAACATTCACGATATAATTGACCTAGACATCATTATTTTAAAGACATATTTTGTCATCTTATTGCTATGATTCCTAATCGTGTTGGGTTCTTCCTCCCAAGGATGTAACGTCGAATCTCAAATTCACATGGGAAACATAATGCAACATGCATTGTTATAACCCAACATTATATTTATCCACACTGTCTTCGATACATATGTATGAATTTGAGCACTTATCTATATTATTTATCTCCTAAGTCCTACCACTTGACTATATTTTTGGTATCTTGCAAATAAAATTTCCTAAAATTCTCCAGGTTAATAGGTATCCAGCCGTATATAAAATGGAATATACTCTTATTGTTGAGATAAAGTCAATTAATTTTATTGATCACAGGATGTTTAGTACATGAAAACAAAGTTCCATTATGTAGGAAATGAAAATACAAAATTAAAAACTAAATGATAGATGTAGGACGAAGCTAAAAATGGGAAATATGGAAAAACCTCCTGCATCAGTCTCCTCCACCTTCAACGAACTTGTCCTCAAGTTAAATTTTGGAAAAGAATTTCATCGCGCCGGTGCATCATCTACAGCTCACGACGCTATTAAAACTTTTTTTCTTAAAATATCAGCAATAAAGAATCAGGACTCGGATTACCAACTGACGTAGCGAAAGTCACTAAGGAATCGCCATCACGAAACCCGCATATAAATTTTTTTGGAGTCCACTAGGTTGACGAGATGTTCACCCGTAAGGAAAGAGATCCATCGTAATTGTTGAATAGAACGTCAATTGTTTTTAATAATCATAAGATGCTTATTTATAGTAAAATAAAATAAAATTTCCTAATATATAGATATGAAACGTTTCTAAAAGCTTGAAACTCTTCCTACATCAAAACATCAAAACATCAAAACATGTTAAATTGTTTACGGTCCAAATTTGAGTTTGTACCAAATATGGAGTAGATAGATGAATTCTTGAGTAAAAGGGGAGTTCTAGGAGGACAAATTTTTTAAAGACTCTGAAACTTGATCTTCTTCGTTGGTTACTAATAATTTATTTGATAATATATCATAAAAGTAGCTAATCCGACTTCAATATTTTTTGCAAATTCAATTGATCGATTCAAGTTAAAACAAACCTTAATCTCAATCGTTAAATTAATAAAATCAATATCTTATATTATGTTTTCGTCCTCACAAAAAATATAGTCTCCCTAAATCCTAATTCCTTGAGTATATTTTCATAGTCAAATTGAAATTTTCAAATGTATTTAAAAACCATACATTTATGCAAATAAAATCTCAACCTATCCCTTGAAAATCATTTCATATTATTTTTCACCTTAATTTTCCAAAATTAAACTGATTGCAAAGATATAATTATTTTTCCATTTAAGTCAATGGGTAAATGGCCTTATGCCCTTTATGGATGTGGATGGTACAAGAGTCAATGATTGTCAAATCTACTAGTCACAAAAAAGCAAATATTGCAGACATCATAAATATGTTGTCCATCCACACCTCAATTTCACTTTCTTTTCAACATTGCAACCTCCAAACTCCAAACCTCATTCCTCTTCTCTATATCAACTCACACCCTCATTCATAACCTCCCTAATTCATTTACAAATGATGTCCTCCTCCTCAATACCCATCTTTCTAGCACTTCTACTCTTTGTCCCTTTAACAGCATCAACTCAACCAGATCAAAGTGTAACAGCATCAACTCAACCAGATCAAAGTGTAACATTTAATAACCTTTCTTCACTTCAATCCTTCTGCCAATCCAAGCCATACCCAAACACATGTTTCAACTCACTCAAGCTCTCAATCTCCATCAACATCAACCCAAACATTCTTACCCTACTCCTCCAAACCCTCCAAAACGCCATCACTGAATCCATAAAGCTTACAAATCTCATTTCCTTAGCCGACAAAAACAACAACATTGTTGAAACTCACAAAGGTACAATACAAGACTGCACTGAGTTACATCAGATCACTGATTCATATTTGAGAAAATCAGTCTCCAAAATCCAAACCCAAAACCCTCAGAACATAACTGATGCTAGGGCTTATCTCAGTGCTGCCCTTACAAACAAAAACACTTGTTTAGAAGGGCTAGAAACCGCTTCTGGTCCGTTGATACCGACTTTGGTAGATTCTATAATGAATACTTACGAGCATGTAAGTAACTCATTGTCAATGATCCCTAAGCAAAAAAAGGGAAGTGATCGAAAAGGCCATTCGCAACATCATCAGCTTAATGAACCTTGGCTATTGTCGCGCAAGGATGTCCAAAGCTCAGGGGAGTATGATCCTAATAATGTGCTGAGTGTTGCTGCTGATGGGTCAGGAAATTTTACAACTATTACTGATGCTATAAACTATGCGCCAAACATGAGCTATGATCGATCTTGATATATGTTAAAGAAGGTGTTTACCGTGAATATGTGGATATTCCTAGCTATAAGACTAACATTGTGTTAATTGGTGACGGAAGTGATACTACGGTGATCACCGGGAATCGAAGCATGGGCGATAACTGGACTACCTTCAGATCAGCAACTGTCGGTGAGACTGAGACTTCCATTTTTGTCAGAAAACTTTTTATTTTGAACTTGTTTTTATAATGACAAAGTACTAATATGATTTTTGGAATGCAGCTGTGTCCGGGGAAGGATTCTTGGCGCGGGACATCAAATTTGAGAACACAGCAGGGCCTGAAAAACACCAGGCTGTGGCTCTGAGAGTGAATGCTGATCTTGCCGCATTTTACAGATGTGCCATCTTAGGCTACCAAGACACATTGTATGTGCATTCATTCAGACAGTTTTATAGAGAATGTGAAATATATGGTACAATAGATTACATATTTGGGAACGCAGCGGTTGTGATTCAGGCATCCAATATCGTATCACAAATGCCAACTCCGGGTCAGTTCATCGTCAATAACAGCTCAATCAAGAGAAACAGCAGAAGAGGACACTGGCATTTCGATACAAAATTGTTCCATTTTAGCACAGAGGATTTATATTCCAATTTGGGTAATTTCAAAAACTTATCTAGGCCGGCCATGGAGACCTTTTCCAGGACCGTTTATCTCGAGTCATATATTGATGATTTTTGGACCCGAGCGGTGGAGTAAATGGAGTGGTAGTGATATTGAGGATGATGATCATTAGACAATTTGTACTACGGAGAATATGAGAACTATGGACCCGGATCACAGACTGAAAACCGGTTACTTGGCCAGGAACATGTCATGGAATACTACGAAGCTTTTTAACTTTAGTGTGTCGGTATTCATTACTGCGATGAATGGCTGGAATCTACTGCATTCCCTTATGAAGACGGCATTTAGCTATACATGACTAGGAAAAGGTCTTCCAATGTCCATAACTTCTTTTGGCGCGTAAAGTCCACCAAGAGTAAAACCAAACTTACCTGTCAAATGTCTTAAGAGCTTCGTATGTGGTCCTCTCCGCCCCTCATGGGAAGCGAATGAATTTAAATGCACTGGAGATATTTATAGAGAGCGACCAGAGACCATACGAGATTATATGCATATCTGTAAGTTGTAATTATCGTTGACTATCTTTTGGATTGAAGCTATTAACATTTGCTCAAATGAATCTTGCCCATTTCAGACACTAGAATTTCTCCGAAACATATTGAGAATATGTACAATATTATCATTGGTTCATTGCATTTTCGGAAAAAGCGAAAATCGATGCTGGTTAAAATTAATACTGTCTTTCAAAGAAGATATCATCTGGTACATGGAAACTCACACAAAAACCTTATGACACCTCTTTTTCATAACAAATTTCAATTTTTACGATGTATCTTCAATTTCAGCAATACTGATTCATTAACTGTAATTTCATCACGTTTCGCTTCGAAACACGTATACTCGAAATAATATCTGAACTCATAAATGTCATCTTGATCAGACTAAATCTTAAGAAAGATTTTAAGTATTTCACTGTGGTGGATGAATACACTGAGAAATTTTCATTGAAGAAATTTTTAGAAGAAGTTTTGAATTTATGGGTACAGAAATATCCTGTTAATGGCATATATCAGCATTAACTAACTTTAAGAAACAGACATCAAGACACAAACAAAAACAGGCAAAGGTACAAAATAGCAACTGAGAAACTTCAAGGAATATGTCTTTGCTTCTTCTCCCTAGTACTCAATTTGAGGGTGCAGTTCTTTTGTATTAATTTCTAGAAGCATCAATCATGGCATTTGAAGAATTTAATCTTTTTTCGGAAAGACGCAGGGCGGAGAGGAACCAAAAGTTGCGAAAGAGAATTATTATCAGTATTGTCTCATCGGTTGTTATTGTTACTGCTATAGTTGTTGCGGCCGTTACTGGCGTGCATTTTCAGTGCAAATGCAGAAATGAGACTAATGCACTATCAAAGGAACAAGGATCGAATGAAAACAATCATGAACAGCAGATACCTGCAAATGAATTATCTGAAAAAGCCATCAAGAAATGTGTGCATCAGTAGATTACCAAAAGATGTGAAAGTAGTCTTTCGATCATGGTGAAAGACTGATCCAAAAATGGCGAATCCTAAAGAACTTGTCAAGGCAGCCATTCAAGTTGCATACAAGGAAGTTGCGGAGGGTTCTGATCGAATGTCAGCTTTCAAGTTTGATACACAAGAAGAGAAAGACGCATTTGATGTCTGCAAAGAGTTGATGGAGACTGCCAAGGAAGAACTCTCCGAAGCATTTGCTAACGGAGTTCCTTCGAGAACTCATGATCTCAATACTTGGCTGAGCGCAGTCATCTCGTACACACAAACGTGCATCGATGGATTCCCTGAAGGAAAAACAAAGACTAAACTTGAGAAAAACTACAAAACGTCCAAGGAGCTGACTAGTAACTTTTAGCTATTGTGACTCAAGTTTCTTCAGAAGTTTCTCAATTCAAACGGAGCAAAGGCAAGCTCCTCCAAAAAGACGAAGATTACCCAACATGGATGAGCACGGAAGATAGTAAACTTTTAAAGACGGAGAAACATGACGATGACAAGCTAAATGCCAATGCAGTTGTGGCAAAAAATGGCAGTGGCAACTTCACAACTATTTCAGCAGCTTTAAAAGCCATGCTAAGGGATTCAAAAGGAAGGTGATGATTTTATAAAATCCAAAAATCAAAAGAACAATCGAATTCTCTATAAAAGTTTTTCCATATTTTTGTGTTCCTAAATTTTCAGAATGTTCTGCAGATATGTAATCTATGTCAAGGAAGGAGTTTACGACGAGCAAGTCACCGTGACGAAGAAAATGGCGAATGTCACTTTAGTTGGAGATGGGTCACAGAAGACAATAATCACTGGCAACAAGAGTTTCGTCGATGGTGTCAGGACATTCAGAACTGCAAGCTTTGGTAAGTCCTTTTTGTCTTTGCTAAAAAACACAAGCTTCATTTCCTACAACAATTGAAATTTAAATGTAAAAATATATGTACAGCTGCTGTGGGAGAAGGGTTCATGGCGAAACAATGGATTCCGTAACACGGCAGGACCTGAAAAGCTTCAAGCAGTGGCAGCAAGAGTCCAGTCTGATCGATCAATCTTCGTTAACTGTCGCTTTGAAGGTTACCATAACACACTCTACGTACAAACTCACAGACAATTCTACCGAAGCTGTATGATCACAGGAACAGTAGATTTCATATTCGGAGACGCTTCGGCCATGATCCCAAAACACTCTGATAAAAGTCCGAAAGCCATTAGACAAACAACAAAACATCATAACAGCTCAAGGCAGAGTGGACAAAAATGAAGACACAGGGATAGTAATTCAGAACTGTAGGATCGAAGCAGACGAAACACTCGAACCCGTTAAAGCAAATTTCAAAACATTCTTGGGAAGGCCAAGGAAAGAGTTTTCGAGGACGATAGTGATGGAGTCGACCATTGGGGACTTGGTGCAACCAGAAGGGTGGATGCCTTGGGATGGAGAGTTATATTTGAATACACTTTACTATGGGGAGTATGGGAACAAAGGGCCTGGTGCTGATACTAAGGGAAGAGTGAAGTGGTTTGGTTATCAGAAGTTATTTAGTAAAGATGAAGCACAAAAGTTTAGTGTTGGTCAGTTTTTACAAGGTGAGAGTTGGATTAAGGCTGCTGATGTCCCTGTTTGGTTTGGCTTGTATACATGAACTTGTTCAATTTATGAAAAACTTATTGTAGCTTTAGTCAGATACAAATTTGATATTAAATGGGTTTAAAATGATAAGAAATAAAAACTTATTGTGTCAATTAGCTAGTGTGCTTGCACCAACAATAAATAACGACACGTTTGAAGCAGTGTTTTAAAAACCGACCCGTTTATCAATCCGGTGAAGGTAGTGCGTCAATGGATTAAAGGTTCAACCGGGTTGAACCGTGGATCGATGCATATTTAAATTATAAATATATTTAAATAAAGTTTGAAACTAATTTATATTAATATATGTATAAAATTTTAAATATGTATTATGAGTAAGGTTATAGGAGGACACATAAATATATGTGAGACGGTGAGACATGATCTCAACCGTTGATTACTAATAATCCAACGGATGAGATTTGATTCAAAAAAGTAACCGTCACTTTCAACCGCTAGGATTTTTTGCAAATCCAACCGCCCATTATATAAAAACCAACTTTAATCTCAACCGTATATTAATCTAATCTAACGGTTGAGATTTCGTCCTTCCGTCTCACAAATACTTAATGTCCTTCTAGAACTTAACCCTATGTATTATATATCCAAATTGGTTAGTAACTTTGCTAGATGTAGATCTTAGGTTCGAATCTTCAATTTGTTTAATTTTATAAATTCTTAATTAATTCGGTTCAGCTATCGGTTTTATAAAAACCGACCGGTTGGACCGGTTCTTTACCGAGTTTGACCGGTTCAATTACAGAATCGAGTTTACAACCAATCCGAACCGGTTTACCTACCGGTTCACAGTCGATCCGGTTGAACCGGCCGGATCGGTCTGATTTTTAAAACACTGGTTTAAAGTGTAGAGGTCACACGACTCTAAAATTAAAATATTTTGAAAAGAAAAGAGTAGGAGAAAAAAAAAGATAACCCTAAAACAAAGGAAAATATTATTCTAGAAATACAAAGTGAAAAAGATAAAGGGATATTAATTAACTACCCACTATTGACATAATAGGAAACTAGAATGATAACATTAATGATGATTTCTTTTATAGTTTGGCATGTGATATTATCTATGAAATAATGGTGATCGTAAGCCACAATCACTTAGAAGCCAAATTAGAATCTCTAAAAGAGCAAAATGTTTTTGGACATATGTTACTCACACATGATAATGTGAAACTCATTGGATATAAATGAGTGTTTGTACAAAGAGAAATGAGAAAACAAAAAATTTAAAATATAAGGCTAGACTTACAATTTTTCTCAAAGACACTATTTAGATTTGAAGAAACATATGCTCCTTTAATGGACGTAATTACGTTCAAATACTTGATCAGTTTGGCAGTTCATGCGAAACTACACATCTCATGGATGTTGTTACGACATCTTTGTATGGATCCATTGATACTGAAATTTATATGAAGTTTTTAAAAGGTTTCAAGACGCCTAAAGCATCAATTTCAGAACCTATATAAAGATATTCTATCAAGCTAACAGGATCATTGTATAAATTTAAGCAATCGAACTCATGTCGTATAACAAATTAAGTAAATATCTATTACAAAAGGGATACATTAATAATCCTATTTTTCTATGTGTTATTATTAAGAAAAATGAGAGTTCAACACAAGGAACTCATTTTTATATGGTAAGTTTCTTGCAGAGATAGCACGCGTAACTTGGTCTGCAAGTAAGCGAAAGATTCAAACATTATTGCAAACAAGATTAAAGACTTGCTGGATCATGAAATGAAGCAGTAACATGGACACCGAGTGGAACAGACCTAGCGAACAACGACGTCATGGTAGCGCGCGAGATTTCTTAGGATGCAATGAGGAATCTCTAAAACGATTTAATTCAGTTCAGATATCAATCAAATCGTGGTTGTTATCCAAACGATCGGTTGGAAAGATTTGTGTTTCTTTAAAAAATTTAGGAAAATCTTAATATACTCCTTATACGCTGATTAGAGGAGTACGAGTTCGAGGAGAGACAAACAGAGATCGTTAGGAATATTCTGGTGATCAGAGTTGTACAATTGAGCTGACTTTTGCAAGGATACTGAACAGAGAGGTGAATTTGGTTTCGCTTACTGCAGAGGTGAAGCAAATCATTGTCGCAACAGAAGCTGTTTCACGTTTGCATTACGATATTGAGTGCAATTCGTTCACGAGACGAACATGAGATCGGTATGAGGATTGATCCATTGTTTAACTGGCAGGAGGTCAGTACTTACGGCGGAGGAGTTCGCAAGGCGTTCACTTATGTATAGTAAGCAGCTAGTTACAGAATGTAGGATCATGTATCTTGTAAGTCTAGCTTGCACTTGAAATTTACAATAGTGACACTTTTCCATCAGGGGTGGAGTAAGCCCCCCAGACTAAGCCTTAAAGCAACCAAACGGGAAAATTAAGATAGTGTGTCTTTTACTTTTTGCACTTGCACTAAATTGTTATTCTGAAACAGTATTTGCTTAAGCTAATCAATATCTTATATCGTCTAAGGTTATGTGACTAATAAAGTAACAAGATGTAAACTCTTATTTGAAAAAGGAATTAAAAATGAAAGAATATGGGAAAACAAATTATTGTCTCGTATTACATATTGAAAACATGCAAAATGTGATACTTGTGCATAAATCGAGTTACAAGAGAGAATGATGATAAAACGATTTAATATGGATAGGTAAAATCTATTAAGTACCCCAATGGTCGTAAATTCCTTGATACCAAAATATGGATCTGTTTCGTCCTTGTGAGGAATCTGAACCATTTATTAGTCTAGAAGTACCCAGGTTTAGTGCAATCGAGGCTCTTATGCATCTCATAGATGGTATTCGTCCAGACATATCCTTTCTAGTTAATTTACTTGCGAGATTTAACTCTACCCCTACTAAAAGGCATTGGATAAAATTTAACATATTTGTCGTTATCTTCAAGAAACAATTAATTTAAAAATATTTTATACTGATAATGCAAGACCAGTTTTGCTCGATTTTGCAGATGCTAATTATCTATCAAACCCACATGTTGGAACATGTACCCCAGTGAGTTTTGATGATGACAACACTCGACTGATGTTTTAGTTGAGTGTGCAGGTTCATGTACGACAGGAATCTGTGTCGGACACAGAGGGCCTTGAACGAAACGAAGACGAAACCTAATCAATCAAGTAGCTGCGAAAATCTAAGACAACTTAAGGAAAGTTGTTATGGTGACCGAATATCTTGAATGTCTTGATCGAATCAGATATATTTGTGGAGTATTTGTGAATCAGGGTCAAGAGCAGATTTGGAAGGTTGTTAGAGAAAATCTACGAGGTTATTAGAGGTCTTGGACACCTATATAAAGGAGGCATCCGAAGAGATCTCAAGCAGACATCATCAGGGGCATCGTAGCAAGCATCATGTGAGATAATGGTCTCGGGAAGACATCACCGGAGGTTGTTCTCCGGTCAGCGACCACAGGAGGTGGTCATCCCAGAAAGACATCATCGGGGACATTGTTGCAGGCATCAAGTGAGATGATGGTCTCAGGGAGACATCACATGAGGTGATGGTCTCCGGTCACTGACCACAGGAGGTGGTTGACTGAGGAAGATATCACAGGAGGTGATGATCTCAAGGGAGATACTACAGGACGTAGTTGTCTCAGGGAGATATCACAGGAGGTGATGGTCTCAGGTCAACGACCACAAGAGGTGGTTGTCTCAAGGAGATATCACAGGTGATGGTCTCAGGTCAACGACCACAGGAGGTGGTTGTCTCAGGACAGACATCACAGGAAGTGATTGTCTTCAGGTACCACAGGAGGTGGTTGTCCAGAGGAGGACTTGTCGGAGGACATGTTCCAGAGGAGTTTCGAGAGCAGCATCTGCCATTACTCACTAGGCATTGAGTTAGAGATCTGCTGAGGATACTCATCATTGGAGAAGATGGAGTCGAAGGTTCGGAACCTGAGGGACTAGTCTGGGGGTCGCGATTGGTGGTCCGGGACCATCATGTATATGTGACTTGTTTTGTGATAGTTAGCATTACTATTACATGTGTACGAATATTGTAGGTATTTGTACAGTCTTTAGATTAATAAAGAATCTTTTGACGTATTTCCGCTGTGTTTTATTTCTGAGGTACTTGAACCTGCAAACTTGGTTTAGGTTCCTAACAGTTTCTAGACCTCGTGAGGTACATAACTAATCAAAGTCCTAACACCACACTAAGGGAGATCAAAAATAGATGTGTTTACATGTGGAGCGTCGACGATTTCTTGACTTTCTTAGAAACAAACGCTAAAGTTATCAACATGTAAAGCCATTTTGACAATTTAAAAGGATGAACAGAAGTTTAGTCACTACTTATTTCATCTACTAACTAACGTGATAAGAAGATGGAAGTCATATTTTGTGGATCTTGCTTACGCTAAGTTTAAGCTATATAAGAAAAGGTAATGGTTCACTACAAGTATTCTAGATTTCCTCTATCTTTTTTTAGACCGCAAATTCCAAGTTAATTAACATAAGCTCTTTCTTAAACTTGTTACCTTAAAGCTCTCTATGATGATTTTTATCTAAAGCTCTCTCTCTAAGCATGATTTGTTTTTGGGAAGGAACCATGTGCTTTGCACATGTAAATCCTTTTTGGTGTTTAAAACCGAGGGTATATTGGAGCAGAGCGGTTCGAACCTGGGCACTTAACCAGTGTGACCTACCTGCTTACCACTCGACTACCCCTTTCAGGGCCTCTAAGCATAATTTTGATTCAAAATCTTATTCTTTTAGTCAAAACGCCTCCTACGCTAAATTCGTTTTGTGAAAAAAATCTCTCGATTTCATTCAATCTTTGACAAACATGTTTATCCGGTCACACAATCAACTCCAAGAACTACGACCGCGACCAAGCAAGCCTCACGTCCAAAGGCAAAATTAAGGAGACATCCATGCATGATCTGTAAGAGCGACAAAATGAAAGAAAAGGTGCGTCCAGTACGATTCATTCCTGAACGCTTTTGATAGGTAGACCAATAGCATGACAATTAAATCACCACACTTTCAACTAGTAAAATTAATTAAAAAGATTAATTTTGTTAAAAATATCGATGTAGTTTTAGGTGGGCTTGGCCTAAACTTGTGAAAAATCTTCATCATCAAGCTTCCACTTGTTTAATATTCGCGCCATTTATTTTCGTCTGGAGCCATTTTTACACACATTCTCCCTTTGGCTTCTTCGTCGATTCTCAATCTTACCCAACAGTCGTGACGAGATGGAGAAGCAGCAGCCGAGGATGTCGCACGAACAGCAGCAAGTCGTTGAAGACGATATGCAGCACGGCCCCATTCCTATCGAACAGCTCCAGGTTATGAAACTCGATGCGAACTTCCTTTCTTTCTTCGTTAGTCTATAATTACAACTGTTTTAGTATATGGGGTTTCAGAAATTTTGGATCTTTAGGTGTCTAGGGTTAGTGTTGATTTGGGCAAGTAGCTGAAACCCTAGAATTTTCTTGTTGTAATTAGGATTCAGGGATTGCAGCGATTGATGTGAAGTGTTGGGCCTTAGTTTTGATGGATGACAAACACTAAGGACTAATAATTGTGTTGAGTTTTATTGAGATATGCAGGAGGCAATTAAAGGAACTCAACTTGCCAAAGAAGGAATGAAGCAATCAAAAGAATAAAGGAGCAATAGGTAGCCGCGCCGACTTTGGAAGGCAGCATTAATGAGAAGATCTTGCGAGCATTAATTGCACAACAAACATGGAAAGCAAATCTGAGTTGAGCATTTATGACGAGACAAATTAAGAAAGAAGAATCTGATTGAAGAGAAGAAGAAGGCAGAATACAAGAAGTATAAAAGAGAGAGTCCGACGACTTTGAAGCTTTGCGCGATATCCGAGGAGCAAGAGAAGAAGGCAGATTTCTTTGAGCCGGATCGTCGTGCACGTTGCTGAGAGTTGTTCGAGAGTACGTGTGGTGTGAGCTTCGTGAGGTTGAGTTTACGAGTTGCAAGTATTGTATCTAGTCGTTGTAGGCGATAGATAGTACGTTGTAATAGTCAAACAAGCATACCTTAAAGAAGCGTCATACGCATTCAAACCCTTCTCCGGAAGGTAGTGGTTTTACGCAGTAGTCTGGTTGGCTATTGTGGTTTCCACTATAAATCGTGAGTCTTACTTTCAGTTTTATTTAATTTAATTCCGCTGCGTTAACTGTTAACTGCAAACCCTCTCAGGGAACCCATAACTGAGTTACCTCAGAGGGAACGCTAACCTACGATCCAACAATTGGTATCAGAGCAGGTGCTCTAGATTTGTGTTAGCATTGCAGGTATAGATGGCAACTAGCAACTCAATCAACGACTCATTCTGGAAACCTCCAACACTGAACCCTGGAGAGTTTGACTGGTGGACTCAGCAAATTGAAGCCCATATTTGTTCTCTGGATGGGCAGTTATGGAGAGTGATCGAGCAAGGTCCAATCCCTATTGTAGACCCAAAGACCCAACTAAGGAAAAGAATAGGGAGGACTACACTGATGCAGATTACAAGGCCTTGGAAAAGAACAATCGGGCCAAAAAGATTCTATATGCTTCTCTCACCCCTGGTGATCTAAAGAAGGTCATGAAGTACAAGACTGCTAAGGATATTTGGAATGGATTGACCAGACTGTACGGAGGAAATGATGATATCAAGAAGAATAGAATTTGGCAGCTTCAAGAGACTATGAGAGTGCCCTCCAAGGGAACACAGAATCGTGGAAGACTTTCACACTCGATTTCAGACTTATGTTGGGCAAATGGAGTTCTTGGGTGAAGTGATCCTGAATGGAAAGTCACACATCACTTCCTTCAAGCGCTGAACTCCAAATGGGATGTAGTAACCCTTGCACTACAAGCTCAGAGTAATATCAAGAGAATTACGCTTGAAGAATTGGTGGCTAAACTTCAGAGTCATGCTGGCATCATTGAAAGGAAAAATGCAAGAAGAGAACCTGAGCGAGCAAAGTCCATTGCACTGAAAATTGAAGAAGCTTTTGATCTAGCTCAGACTGACATGGGATAATGACATTCAGGATGAGGAAACTGCTCATGACGAGCTTCAGGATGGCAACCCTCAGAAGGAACCAGGGAGAAAGAATAATGCAGAAACTCTAAGGGAAAACAAGAGCAACTCGCGAAAAGTTTGATGACAAGGAAGTCATCTGCTATCACTGTCAGAAGAAGGGACACGTATTGCAGACTGCAGAAGCAAGAAAAGAGGAGAGCCCCCTGCACAGAACACCAAGCAGGCGATGCTTACCGCCTGGGGTGAATCCGACCCTGACAGTGAAGATGAATTACCTGTTAAGGAAGAGTGCCTAATGACTGGTCAAGGATCATCCAGCCAAGAACCATCTGAGGTAAATAACATTGATCTTTCTGATGATTTTGATTTTACTGACTCAGATTATATAGATGTGATTAGAGGTCTTCTTGAGACCAATGACAAGCTGAAGAAAACCATCACCAGTAAGAATGAGGAGATTGAACTACTGAAGAAAGGATGGTAGACTCTCAGTGTCGCACATGTGAGGAAAGTGTCAAGGAGACACAAATACTGCAGGAAGAGTTGCTCATCTAGAAACTGATAATGAGGAACTCCGTCACTCCCTAAAATGTGCCAGAGCAACAGAGGATGAGGTAAAGGACAAATTGGTCAAGGAAATGGCCGCTCTAAAGTGGAAGAGACCAGCAAGGACTATGGGAAAAGGTTTGTCAGATCGGGTGTAGGATACACTCAAGAAGGAAGGAACATTGGATCTAAGACTGATAACCCTCCGAAGGATGCACAGAAAAGGGTGAGAGCTCGGCACGAGATAAAGGAAAAGGAATTGCTTACCCTACGCCACAATCTGTTCCATTTGATGCAAAGTGGCTCACAAGATCTGGAAAGAACAGGCCACAAACCCTAGGCCACCCAAGGTAGATCTCATTGCTGCAGAGACAAAAGATCGATACCAGCTGGAAGAAGCAAGTATGTTGGACTCAAAAGCCACAAGGTATGCTGGCATTGTGGAAGGGATGGTCACTATAAGAGACTGCCACAAACTGAGAGATCGTGAGAAACAGAGTAAGGTATGAAAGGGAACCAAGCTATCCCTCCCAGGGAAGTCTGTACCGCTACCCCCACAGGGTGCTCTACAGACGCAGAGTTCCTTTCCAGGAAAACAGATGAGGCTGCAGAGACAGAATCTTTACTATGTCGGAACAGAACCCCGACAAACTCCTAGACGTAGATTAGATTAAACTGTGATTTTAATTCTGGTTCTTCATTTACTTTACTAAACCCAGTAGACCCAAGTTTGTCTGGGTCCGTAAGAACTGACCTTTCCTTTGCAGGTAAGAGTGACAGAAGATCCATGGTACATTGATAGCGGATGCTCAAGACACATGACTGGAAACGACGCATGGTTCATCACTCTTACTTACATGTCCGGAGGATCCATATTCTTCGGAAACAAAGGTATTGGTAAGATACAGGGTATAGGTAAGGTTGAAATTTCAAAAAATATAAAAATAGATAATGTTAGTTTAGTTGATAGCTTACGGTTTAATCTCTGAGTGCCTCACAGTTATGCATGAATGGTACAAATGAACTTATACTGACGACTAACGAATGCATTCTGAGGTGTTTAAGTTCAGGGAAGACTATTCTAAAGGGATCAGGAAAAATGAGCTTTACATGTTAGATCCAAATTTCATCCCTGACGAGGAAATCTGTCTAGCCACAGTGCATGATGATACTCTCTTATGGCATAGAAGACTAGGACACGTTTGTCTGAAGCTTCTCTCCAAGCTACACAAAAACGAACTGGTTACGGACTAACCAAAGAGAAAGAGAATTCAATGGAGTCTGCGATGCATGTGCTAGAGGAAAACAGCCAAGGACATCCTTCAAATCAAAACAAGTTGTAAGTACCGCTGCACCTCTTGAGAAAATACATATGGATTTGTGCGGTCCTGTGAACATCATGAGCAGAGGAGGAAACAGGTATATCTTAGTTATTGTTGATGACTATTCTAGATTTACATGGACCCTGTTCCTCCCGTCTAAAGATGAAACTTACACTGAGTTTGAAGCATGGCTGAAACGGATAGAGAACAAACTGAACAAACACTTAATATCCATCCGTACTGACAATGGAACCGAGTTTCGAAACTCGAGTTTTATCTCACTTTGCAGGGAACGAGGCATTGATCACAACTTCTCGGCCCCCAGAACTCCGCAACAGAATGGCGTAGAAAGAAAGAACAGAACTTAGAGAATATGGCCAGATCTATGCTGATAGGAAGTTCAGTTCCGAAGAATTTCTGGGCAGAAGCGGTGAATGCAGCAAGTTACATCCTGAACCGAGTGTCACTAAGACCCCTGATAGGGAAGACACCTTATGAACTGCTGTTTGGAAGGAAACCCAGTGTGGGACATCTGAGAGTGTTCGGCTGTAAGTGCTATGTTCATAACAATGGAAAAGAAAGCTTAGGAAAGTTTGACCCAAGGAGCGATGAGGGAATTTTTGTTGGCTACTCAATCAACAAGAAGGCATATAAGGTTTACAACAAAAGGCTCCGCAAGGTTGAAGAAAGCATCCATGTGACTTTTGATGAAACTAATACAACTGAAGATCGTGTGGCAGACGATAATTCAGAGTTTTTAGTAAATGAGGATGATCTTCAACTACACTGGGATACGGATGCAGATCCAGAGGTAGCACAGACAGCTGACCCTGTCGAAGAAGGTGAGAATGCTATCCCTCAGGAGGATAACAGGGAGGAAGCAGAACTTCAGGGGGAACAAGAAGGTGAACTCCCTCTCGAGGAAGGCTTGGACGAAGCTGAAACAGAACAGCAGCCACTAGGAGTGGACGACAGATCAGACCACCGTCCAGATTAAGAGATTATGAGTGCTACACCTCTCAAGAGCATAAGCCTATCTGCCTTTGTCTCACTTGCTGAACCTAAGACGGTTTACGAGGCCCTACGTGACCCTGACTGGGTCATGGCCATGCAGGAAGAACTTCACCAATTCGAACGAAACAAAGTTTGGAGATTGGTCCAAGACCAGAAGGTAGGAAAATCATTGGTACGAAATGGGTCTTTCGAAATAAAATGGATGATAAAGGAGTAGTTGTGAGGAACAAGGCTCGTCTTGTGGTAAAAGGATACAATCAGCAAGAGGGAATAGACTACGACGAGACGTTTGCTCCGGTAGCTCGACTGGAAGCTATCAGGCTGTTGATAGCATATGCCACCCATCACAACTTCACTTTACAGCAAATGGACGTAAAGACAGCTTTTCTTAACGGGGAACTCAAAGAAGATGTTTACGTGAGTCAGACACCGGGTTTTGAGAATACAGATTTACCTGATCACGTTTATCTTGGACAAGGCACTATATGGACTAAAGCAGGCTCCCCGTGCCTGGTACGAAAGGCTGTCGACATTTCTACTATCGAATGGTTATGTGCGAGGAAAGATAGATAAGACCCTCTTCCTTCTGAGGGAAGGCAGAGATACTCTGGTCGTTCAGATCTATGTGGACGACATCATTTTTGGATCTTCAAATGACAATCTGGTCAAGAGATTCACTCAGCTTATGGAGAGCGAGTTTGAAATGAGTATGATCGGCGAGCTCAAGTTTTTCTTAGGACTACAAGTTGAACAAGGAAAGGACGGAACAAGAGTTCATCAACAGAAATACTTGAAAGATCTTCTGAAAAAGTATGACATGGAATCATCAAAGCCGATGCATACACCTATGTCCCCAAATGATTCACTCGGAAAGGATGAGAGCTCACCCCCTGTAGACCCAACGGTGTACAGAGGGATGATAGGTTCGCTTTTATATCTTACAGCTAGTCGACCTGATATCTTATTCAGTGTGTGTTTGTGTGCCAGGTTTCAGAGTGACCCAAGGGAGACACACATCAAGGCTGTAAAAAGGATCCTGAGATACCTGAGAGGGGCAGACGATCTATGTCTGTGGTATCCCCGAGGAGGTAACCTTACACTTATTGGTTACACTGACGCTGACTATGCAGGTTGCCGAATGGACAGAAAATCAACATCAGGTATGGCACAGTTCTTAGGATCATCATTGATATCATGGGGATCGAAGAAGCAAAATTCAGTCGCACTTTCAACCGCGGAAGCAGAGTACGTAGCAAGTGCCGCTTGTTGTGCACAACTACTATGGTTGATGCAACAGCTAAGTGACTATGGAGTTGAGGTTAAGTGTTCGACTATCTTTTGTATACACTAGTACAATTTGCATATCAAAAGATCCAGTGCACTTTTCACGTACTAAACATATTGAGATAAGATACCACTTCTTACGTGATTGTGTTGAAAAAGGGTTAATTAGGATGGAATACTGCCCAACGGAACGACAAGTAGCAGACATCTTCACAAAGGCATTGCATAGAGAACCCTTCGAGAGACAGCGCTTAGAGCTCGGTATGATCTCTCTAAACTAGCTGTACCAAGTTGTGTATGATATTTCCCTCGATGATTGACTATGTTGGCATGCGGACAAAGCTTGATTTCAACTTCACATTATCATTAGCATGCTTGATTGATTGATACTGATGCACGTTCTATGTTATCATACACACTAGTTTGGATATGAAATAGCAGCTGTTAATGTCATGCAAGTAATTTTTCTTGTCTAGCCTATGTGAAGAACATCATATTTTGAACCCTCATTACAAGCCTAGATGTTCTTCCAAACTAACCCTAGCCGCATACACTTATGAGTTCCAACTGCCACCTTGTTTTATTTTGGAACTTGATTGCATATCATGTCATATTTATTGTTTTGGTTGAGTGTAACATATTTGAATCCTTATGATTACCGTGTTACACACCCTTCCAACCATGAGACAAAGCTGGGTTAGTGGATTGTGGCCCAATCGGAGGTGAATAAGCAATTAATGAGGAGGATATCTGGGTAATTAATGCGCCGACCAAAAAGGCAACTAGCGGGTAAATGTTCCAATTTTCAAAGCAGTTTTGGAAGGTCAAAGATCAATTGAAACAATTTGGCAACCCTAGATTCACAGACACCCATCACAACAACACTTACCAACTCCTCCGACATCTCAATGGAAGCACACTCAAGCACCGACGCAAACCGACTTACGAAACCCTAAAAGCACAAGGCTGGGCTGACGAGCAAATCAGGACATGCTCAACAAGCCAGCGAGATGACGATGAGGTCGAAGTGTTGGGGAAACTCACTCTCGCCCCAAAACCAGAGCGCACACATCCGGAAGAGAAAGGACAACACTCCGTCTCCGCGCCCAAAGCTAAGAAACCCAACACAAAATCGGACAGGCGCAAGGACAAGGCTCCGTTCGGCAGATGACGGAGATATGGAGGATGTGCAAGCTGAGATCCAGAACGACTGATATGTCAGGTAGATCCATCATTCCATGCTACATTTTGATGAAAAGTTTCTCACTGAGTATAAGTTGGAAAGTGTTGTGGAAGTTGTGAACGCTCAAGGTTAGGAGCTCTGTTTAGTCTAGAAACTGCAGTAGATGTGGAATTGGTTAAGGAGTTTTACAGTTCGTTCGCACTGGATGTTAAGGGGAAGTGATGGTAGCCACGTTCTGTGTGAATGGAGATGTGCATGCTTTCACAAGCAAGCAGCTGAGTCAGTGGTTGAATGTGCCCACACTGGATTTGAGGAGTATGCTAAGGGCGATGGCCAGCACTGAGTGAGGCACCGAAGGCTGTGCGTTCGGGTTGTGAGAACCAGATGTCTCAGCAAACACTGGGGACACGTCAAGATGAGTGTGCACAACAGGACTGTGCACAGGTTTGTGTCAAACGTGATCCCCAGACAAGGCAAGCACAATGTTGTTCAGATTCTGGACTGTTTGCTGACTGACCAGCTGCTGAGGAAGAATCCCATCAATTACCCAAGATAGTGATGATGCACATGAGTCATGTGAAGGGAAGTGGGAAGCATGGGCTGCCATATCCGAGTGTTGTAAAATATTCTGCAGAAGTGTGCGCATATGAACCTAAGGAAGAGGAACCGGCTTGGGAAGGTTCAAAGAAGAAAATCTGAATGCCATGGGGTGGACTTCAAACAGATTATGGATGGTACAAGGAGGAATGCCACCTATGGAATGGTACCAAGCTCGGGAGATGAGACTCAGAAGAAGCCAGCTGCTGCAGAACCTGGTGAGACCAGCACCAAGACATCACTCCATTGTGGAGATGATCACCAGGGTTGAGGCGACATTAGCTAACATCACTACTACCCTCGGTTCTTTGGATGCAAGGGTCAAGGTTATTGAGGGACAAGTGACCAAGGCAAGGGAATCCCGACTAGTGCTGAAAACAATGTCATACAAGGAAGAGTTCACGAAGCTCTTCAAGCAGATGCACTATGTCGGAACAACTCATGGATCACTTCAAGGACATCTTCCGCAACTTCTGACCGCAGCGTCTCATGGTTCCCAGCTTGATTCCCCACCACATTAGCCCCTTTTATTTCTGAACATTTTATTTGAACTTGCTTTGACATTGCCCTGCTGTTTTGAATTTGAACTTGTGTGTTTTGGTGACATTTTATGGCATCATTTCTTTTATTGTGCGTGTTTTGTTTAATTGTGTCGTTGATTATCATGCTTGCTTGCTGCCCTTTTCGATGATGTCAAAAGGGGGAAGTATACTAACACGCAGGTACACAGTTTGAGGGGGAATGCTAAGTTCTGAGACTGTTCCTAAGGGTTATCGGCATACCCTGAGGGGGAAGTCTGATGCTTGGTGCATACCCTGAGGGGGAAGTCTAGTACCCTGAGAGGGAAATCGATGCCCAGTTCTGAAAGGGGTATTTCATTCTAATATCTGATAAATACTTTGATTATCTATGCTGGTTCAGATTATTGCTTATTAGTTTATTGCTTATCTGTGATAGCGGTTTGTCATCATCAAAAAGGGGGAATATTGTTGGGCCTTAGTTTTGATGGATGACAAACACTAAGGACTAATAATTGTGTTGAGTTTAATGAGATATGCAGGAGGCAATTAAAGGAACTCAACTTGCCAAAGAAGGAATGAAGCAATCAAAAGAATAAAGGAACAATAGGCAGCCGCGCCGACTTTGGAAGGCAGCATTAATGAGAAGATCTTGCGAGCATTAATTGCACAACAAACATGGAAAGCAAATCTGAGTTGAGCATTTATGACGAGACAAATTAAGAAAGAAAATCTGATTGAAGAGAAGAAGAGAGATACGAGAAGTATAAAAGAGAGAGTCCGACGGCTTTGAAGCTGCGCGATATCCGAGGAGCAAGAGAAGAAGGAAGATTTCTTTGAGCCGGATCGTCGTGCACGTTGCTGAGAGTTGTTCGAGAGTACGTGTGGTGTGAGCTTCGTGAGGTTGAGTTTACGAGTTGCAAGTATTGTATCTAGTCGTTGTAGGCGATAGATAGTACGTTGTAATAGTCAAACAAGCATACCTTAAAGAAGCGTCATACGCATTCAAACCCTTCTCCGGAAGGTAGTGGTTTTACGCAGTAGTCTGGTTGGCTATTGTGGTTTCCACTATAAATCGTGAGTCTTTACTTTCAGTTCTTATTTAGTTTAATTCCGTTGCGTTAACTGTTAACTGCAAACCCTCTCAGGGAACCCATAACTGAGTTACCTCAGAGGGAACGCTAACCTACGATCCAACAATTGGTATCAGAGCAGGTGCTCTAGATTTGTGTTAGCATTGCAGGTATAGATGGCAACAAGCAACTCAATCAACGACTCATTCTGGAAACCTCCAACACCTGATAATCCGATAATGGCTCACATTTGCTTTTCCCCTTGCATTTCTTTCTCCATACTCCATATAATTTCCAAGTGCAGTTGAGTACTAGTTTTTTATTTTAGTTTAATTCCTCTCGTGATGAGGCAAGCTTTGAGTTCACATCCCGTACTTTAACTTGAGACTTGAGTAGTGTTATAGAATTTGTAGGTACATCATGGTGATAATATATTTGTGACAGCTTCCATTAGATCAAGGAGGTGGTGAAGGAAAAGCAATGTATATCGACGCTGAAGGGACTTTTAGGCCAAATAGACTTTTGCAAATAGCAGACAGGTATGGATTTCTGATGGATATTTTCTTAGTGTCACTCTCAACATCTATTACAGATATTTGTTTAATTTGCCATTTATATTTTGTGCAGATTTGGACTCAATGGTGCAGATGTTCTGGAAAACGTAGCTTATGCAAGAGCGTACAATACTGATCATCAGTCAAGGCTGTAACGACCCGACGGGAGCACCCGATCCGGACCGTTATAAACCTAGCTGTCCCAGCTCACACGCCACCAAAATCTTCTAGGTCACCACAACCCAGAACCTTTCCTCGAAAAACTATGGTATATTGGTGACATGTGTGCTGGTAGCATAGCTTATCTAGCCAGCACGCACACGTCTCCCACCCGATGTGGGACTAACGATACGGGGTGTTACATACACCCCCACTAACAGAACCCAACGTCCTCGTTGGGCACAACCTAGCCAGACTCTCAGGACCCTTCCCTCCTTTCGATGACCTCTGTCATCTACTATGGAGAGTCTGGCTCTGATACCATCTGTAACGACCCGACGGGAGCACCCGATCCGGACCGTTATAAACCTAGCTGTCCCAGCTCACACGCCACCAAAATCTTCTAGGTCACCACAACCCAGAACCTTTCCTCGAAAAACCATGGTATATTGGTGACATGTGTGCTGGTAGCATAGCTTATCTAGCCAGCACGCACACGTCTCCCACCCGATGTGGGACTAACGATACGGGGTGTTACATACACCCCCACTAACAGAACCCAACGTCCTCGTTGGGCACAACCTAGCCAGACTCTCAGGACCCCTGTTACTTAATATTGAGTTTGAAACTATGAATTATTTTCTTAATAACGATACGGGGTGTTGCTTGTTAAAATTAAAATTATCAGAGTAGCGCAGCGGAAACATAAATAGCGTGACCCAGGATCGTAATAGCCATATCGGTGATTAAGCATAAGAAACTGAATTGTACATAAAGCGTACCTTGATGTGGAAGCTTTAACATCTTGACGGATTCAGTATAAATTAACAATAAATCTGAAACAACAAACCTGAGTTGTGTACGCAGTACACCGGGTTGGTGCTTCCAGCCTAGTCGGATGTCCCTATTCAACACACTGTTGAGAGTCACAGAGTATTGAGAACATTACGGTAGACCGGGGACCATAACCCCTATTTATAGATGTACACTAGCATCTATAAACGAGATAATTATCAAATCCGTCTCTCAAAGATATTGATAATTATCTCTTTGGTATCTACACAGGATATTCCCATGACTATAATTATCACACCAAAATCTCAACCAATATTTGATCACTTAAATTGATAGATTTATCTTTAATAATAGCATATTTAAATATTCGATAAATATTACGGTCCCATAATGAATATTTAATAAAATATTCCAACAATCTCCCACTGGACCGAATATGCAATCGAATATCCTTAAAACTGAAGTGTGCACCAAATTGCTATTATTTCAAGGTGTGATCCGAACAATCCCGTCCATTAACTATGCTAACATAGGATCAAGGCAGCCTTCGTAATCATATTTCGTTACTAGACCGAGCTTGTCACGTATGCTAACACAGCTAAACGACATGGATCAATCATGGGTGTGTAGCATGGAAATTACATGCAATGTGATCAGCACATGCCTATTTCCAACTGGTCCCAATGCGAGATCAACTGAACTTTCCAGAGTGTACAGTGCAACCTTATTTCTGCAGAACTTAATACAAATGCATGCATAAAGATTTGTATAATATAGAGCGACATAATACAAACTCCCACTGAATCTGGATATCAATTGAGACGTCTCTCAAAAGATCTTAGTTAACTTAAGTGGCGCCATAATGGAGTTTAACACCAAATGCTCTACATTATTCTTTCACTCTGTACTTTATGTTCACAACAAAGAATCTGAATTCAATGATCTTTCACACTGATTATTCTAAGTTGTAAACTGAACATGATTTAGTCAACATCACCAAATAACTGAATAGTTTTAACCTTATCGGAAGTATTAATGTGATAGTGACCTTTAACCATATTCCTAAATCGATGCCTTATAATTTGCTAGTCTAGTGCTGACGTAGACAAATTAAGATTTATAACAAATCATGTAGGGCATCATCATAAGCGATCTCGACTTGCTGGACATCCGTTAGTGAGCATATCTCCTTAGTATTCTCTTACTTTAAATTCAATTCTGAATTCTGAAATACTTGCACAACATGTGATATATGTATGCACTTCCGAATACATACATAATCAACCAATAATTTAGCGTTTATCACAAGTTCCATTATGAGAAAGACTACTCTTTACTCCCACCGAACTGTGATATACGCTAACTGAAGTTGTACTCGACTCTAATCCAAATGAGATGACAATACAACAACCATTTCAAATATCATCAATTGACATAAAAATGTCACCAAATCTGTCACTTAATATTGAGTTTGAAACTATGAATTATTTTCTTAATAATCTGATGGGAGTGAAACAAATCTCTCCCCCAAACTCAATATCCTCAAACATATGAGATTTCTCTCGCCAAAACATGATGATATTATCTTTATAATTGTGCAAAAAGGCACTCAAAGTGTTGTGCATTTATACTTAAAAAAGAATAAACTTAATAACATGCTCACCAAATATTTAAAAGAAGATTTTGACATTCCAAGATATCGGGACAACATTAATAGCACTTCGGAGGACTATGGTATTAACTGTAAGTGATATCTTGTTGTAGTGATCAAACATTAACGATAAGGTATGTGCAATAATAAGACATCGGAGGATGCAATTATTATTCACATAAGTTAGCCAAATGATCGTCACACATTTATCACCACAGGTACATATGTAGTCACAATAGATATTAATGTGCGGAGGCCTAAATTAATATCCACGCAAACTGCAAAGTACTCCAACAAACCAAATATAATAATATGAGAATGGATCAAATAAAAAGTGCTAGATTGGTTATAAAATGCAAACAAATCTAAACCACCCATTAAATCTCAATCAACGGTTATAATTAAAGAGTATTAATTAATACAAAAAAATACAAAAGGGCAATAATGGAAATACACGCATAACATATTTTTCAAATATTCTCATTAATAACAATCCCTTATTTTAAGGGATTGAGTAACCGACTTTCAATTTTTTAAATTCAGACTCATTAATATCCACCCATTAATATTTTTCAAATATTCTCATTAATATCATGTAAATTTCATGTGTTTAAATAATCTTTTAGAATATCTACTACTCACTGCTATATAGCATGAATCACGATTTGATAGAATCATACAATTAATTAATTTAAATTCAGACTACTCATACATTCTGGCATGATTCACGATTTGATAGGATATGATTCTAGAATCATACAATAGCAATTCACGAATCATATCAACAATTCATGAATCATAGTATAGCAATTCACGAATCATATCAACAATTCATGAATCATAGTGTAGCAATTCATGAAATATAGTATAGCATCCTGACAGGACACGATTCAATAATTAATATAGTAACAAACCATGAATTGTTTCTGATCAAATCGTGTCACATGAGTTTATGTCACATGAAACACAGTACAACAAATCATGAATCATAGTATAGCAATTCACGAATCATATCAACAATTCATGAATCATAGTATAGCAATTCACGAATCATATAAACAATTCATGAATCATAAGGTGTCAATTCGTGAATCATAGAAATGTAATACTAAAACCTTATATTTTACTCTAATAAATTGAATGAAATCTAAAATGGAACAGGTATATGAAAGTCATTCATTGCAGATTCCATCATCTCGAGCCTTCCTAGTCCCGTTTTGATATTATCCCCCTTTACTGAGCCTTTATCTCTTGAAAGGCTGTTCTGTGGCATATCTTCTAATTGATTAATATTACTTGTAGGCTTTATTGCTTTACTCAGCTGTCCTTGCATCACAACTTGGCCATTTTCCCACACTAGCTCCGCAAAATCACTTCTTGGTCTGCAACACAGTCCCATAACAATAAACAAACTAGATTGATCATCACTGAAATTTGGTAACGTAAAGCAAAAAACTAATGCATGGTTAATGATTTCTACCAGAAAATATACATAAAGAGAGTAACAACCATCACTAGGATTTTTTAGATTTACAAAATTTTGCAGAGAAGTCAAAACTTACGGTGAATGTGGCTCAGTTGAGCAAGTGGCAGCACTTTGTAGGGCTGATTTGTGTTTCCCTTTTGTCAGTCGGTAGAGTTCAGAGAGAGACATAGTTCGAATAAAAATAGGAGTGTAAACAACTATGATTCTTAGCACTGAAGATAGCACATAACAAGGAGGCGCCTAGCACAGCAGAGATTCAAACCCACAACCTATTCTCACATGGCAGTCCTTGATTTGCAGGAAGCCCTTCAAAGACAACCAGAGCATTAACAATAGCACATAGCCAGCCAGTCTCACACAGTAAGATATCGTATTTAATGTTTCCAAAACCGCCTCATTCTTGATTTTTTCTGGACTAATTTACCCTTTCTACGTTTCCAAAATAATGATATCGTATTTAATGTTTCGTTTAATTGCATTTCGACCCCCAAATTAATAACCGTTCGATCTGATTATTTAACGATCCAGATCTGTTTCTATTTTATAACTTAAATCTACTTTTCACCTGATCCTTACTCTAATAATATATACATGGATACGCCACGGAGGTGGTCAAGTATTCCACTTCAATTAAATATTCGGAGAGTTGGCTTTAGGGTAGAACGCCAAATCTTACGATTAAATCTTAAATGTTGATTCCAGAGTTTTATGATTCCGTAACAGTACAAATTAATCAAAGTCAATTTGAACAAACCGAATGAACCATAAGTAATTGAATTTGTCTAATAAATCCTAAATTAGACAAAATCCAGTCATCAAAATGAATCAACACATCTTGAACCAAAAGTGAACCAAAACAGGTTTCATAATAAACCAAATTGAAGGAATGAACCGAATCAGTCCAAAACAAATCGAACCGATTCAATTTGAACTGAACCAAATGATTCATATCCTCCCTCCCAAATTGAAAACCCTAAATTAGGGTTCATCCTTATCCTGAGTTGCAGCCACTGCCACCGTAGTCTCATTCACCCACCATCTTCTCTTGGTGGGTGGAAGAATGACCGAAGAGTGAATATAGAGTTTGAAACGTTTCAAAAGTCAAACTTTAGGCCTAGGTTCACACATGCTGCTTCCTTCCGCGATTGAAGGACTTCTCGGACCGAAGCACGCTACCTGCTCAAGCTCAACCAAAGTTTCATGGTTTCGAACCGCAACTCATACCACTCCTCATCTCCTTCTTTGGAAAGACACGTATTAAACAAGTCCACAAATCAACCCCTTCAATGCAATCAAAGCCTCTCCAGCGACGTTCATTCATAAAGCACCAAAATTGATTAAAAAATCAGTTATCACGTCATCTAAATATATGCATAATCATCGAATATGGTGGCGACTGATACCACTTGTTAAAATTAAAATTATCAGAGTAGCGCAGCGGAAACATAAATAGCGTGACCCAGGATCGTAATAGCCATATCGGTGATTAAGCATAAGAAACTGAATTGTACATAAAGCGTACCTTGATGTGGAAGCTTTAACATCTTGACGGATTCAGTATAAATTAACAATAAATCTGAAACAACAAACCTGAGTTGTGTACGCAGTACACCGGGTTGGTGCTTCCAGCCTAGTCGGATGTCCCTATTCAACACACTGTTGAGAGTCACAGAGTATTGAGAACATTACGGTAGACCGGGGACCATAACCCCTATTTATAGATGTACACTAGCATCTATAAACGAGATAATTATCAAATCCGTCTCTCAAAGATATTGATAATTATCTCTTTGGTATCTACACAGGATATTCCCATGACTATAATTATCACACCAAAATCTCAACCAATATTTGATCACTTAAATTGATATATTTATCTTTAATAATATCATATTTAAATATTCGATAAATATTACGGTCCCATAATGAATATTTAATAAAATATTCCAACAAAGGCTTCTTATTGAAGCTGCCTCAATGATGGTGGAGACAAGGTAATTTTGTTGTATTACTGCCCTCTTTTATGTTAAAAGTTTTCTGATGTGGCCTTTGGTGACATGAATATCAACTTCAGGATGAATTTTTTTACTACAAAATATTTATAAACTCAATCCAACTAAAATTTGAAGGAAATTTTTATTTGCAGGTTTGCCCTTGTGGTAGTAGACAGTGCCACAGCTCTATATAGAACAGATTTCTCCGGGAGAGGTGAACTATCTGCTAGGCAAATGCACCTTGGTAAATTCCTGAGGAGTTTGCAGAAGCTTGCAGATGAGGTACGATTCTGAAGTTTGATATAGCGCAGTGATGCAGTCTCTAGGCATGGCATTTTATACAAGATTCTGTTACTGGTATTTTTAAATTTTTACTTCCTGCTTTGCCTGCAGTTTGGGGTTGCTGTGGTCATTACCAATCAAGTCGTATCACAAGTTGACGGGTCTGCAATATTTGCTGGGCCTCAGGTCAAACCTATTGGTGGCAATATTATGGCTCATGCTTCAACTACAAGGTTTGGCAATAACGAACCAAATTAGGGTTAACCAATCCAGTGCGCCATATATTTTAAAATTTTGTTCCTGAACAACATTATTCATCACAGGCTTGCTTTGAGGAAAGGCCGAGCTGAGGAGCGCATCTGTAAAGTCATTAGTTCTCCTTGTTTAGCTGAAGCTGAAGCACGGTTTCAAGTCACTGCAGAAGGTGTCACTGATGTTAAAGATTAATATGTCCTACTGATGGTAGTTTACCCATAGGTGGAAAATTAGTTTGTTAGTTCCAGTTTGTCTTTGCTTTTTGCAGTTCATTTTTCTTGTAAAATTGTAACCTTTTGAGGATGTACTCTCCATGGGCAAGTATAGCCTTTGTATGAAGTTGTTTATGAGTGCAATATACAACTAATGTCTCCTGTAGTAAATAAAGTAATTAGAACAGTTATTAGGGTATAATGGAAAGAAATACTGTATGTAACTTCAAAGAGGACTTTATGTTTGTATTGAATTTATTTTCGTCCGTTAAATTAGTAATCAATGATTGACCTTTTGTCCCAATGTATCACAAAAACATAAAAATCCTCATTCCCTTGATCAAGTAATTGTAACCATGTTATTAAATTGGATTGATGGATGAGATTACATAATATTTTATATAAAATTCGATACTTTATACATGATCCTTCCTCCATAGTTAAATATCATGTTACATTGGAGATGATATACGAGGTAGCCTACTGGTCACAACCCATATTTTGATCAATGCGAGCTACTGATTTGGAGTGTCACAAATAGTGGCATGGAGTCTCTATACCATCTGCAACATTAAAGGTCAAATAAATCTTGAAACATGACAGGTTAATTAAGAAAACACGAGTTGCTGAATATTGAGGCATGATCATTTAACAATATAATAAGAGAAACGATTCATTCAGTCACACATCAGAAAGTATATAAAACTCTCTCTAACTCTAAAACTCAAACTTATGTGTGATGATTTCATATCTATAAAGGAGTAAGCCATTTACTTATTCTTAGCAATGCAAAATATTTGAAAGTTACTTATTCTCAACAGCAGAGTAATGTTCTTTTGAGACCCTTACTATTGGGTGAGACCCTGAGACCCCAATCATGACCGTTGATTGGGTTTGCTTTTGGGGTCCAGATTGTGCCACGTGGAGGTTAGAGAATTTCAAAAATCGGAGGTGAGAGAAATTGTTGCTTTTGTTCTCTCACCTTCACGTGGCACAATCTGGACCCTAAAAGCAAACCCAATCAACGGCCATGATTGAGGTCTCAGGGTCTCACCCAAAATTAAGGGTCTCAAATGAGCATGATTCCTCAACAGCATACCTTATGAAAAAACATATATAGAACTTTAGTGTCAACCCTTTAGCATGCAGAGTTTTAATTTTCTATTTGCCAATTTGATAAGAACTGTACCGCTTCTTATCAAATTCCAATTTTCATCTTTTAGTAACTTAAAAGCTTGTAGCATTTTTCAGATGCTCAGTGGATAGGCTGATAACAACACCCCTGGAGGATATGATACTGACAATTTAAAACATCTTCATAGCTTTTCATTAAATTGTTACAATCCAGGACAAGTCAAGCAAGATCAGTCCTACAGGCCATAACTAGTCTAGTACAATGGTAGAAGATGGTCATTTTTTCCACCTTTGTTTTAGTATAGGAATGTACCGCGAGGTGCTTTCATACGCGTTGTTTTTTCCCATGTTGTGGCTCATCATCATAATCATCATCATTGGTGGACTCTCCTTTCTCCCCCTTTTTCCTAGCAAGTATCTTGGTAATTTTATGAAGTTCATTAGTGAGTTTCTGGTCCCGGTTTTGCTTCCTTGTCTTACGCCCATCTTGCATCTTCACTCCAAATTGAAATGCCGCTTTTGGCATTGCTTCCTTTTGTTCGTTGTATTTTGCCCACTCTTCTTCTGTCTCAAAATCCCAGCGGTGAAGCCGGCCTTTCGCCTGCAGTAGTTTCATTTAGGTGTATGTTAGTAACAGATGGTATGAGGTCAGAGATGATTTCAATGTCCAGACAGATACAATCACTTACCTTTCCTCCCATATCCATCTTTGACAAGTCTGCTTCATCATCGCTGTCCACTACTTCACGGTTGTATTCTTGATATCCCGGATAGCATTCTGAATAACTCTCAGATATGAAATTGGGATCCTTTTCACGTGCATCTTTTTCTCTTAGTTGTTGAAGTCTCTGATCATCTCGCTTAAATACAGAACCCAGTGTTCAAAAAAAGCGAAAAGCGATTAAAGGCGAAAAGAGTCATAGGCGAAAGGCGTGAGGCGAGGGGCGAAAAGCGAACGCCTTTCGGATAATAGCGATATTTGACTAATTAAATTATAAATATTTTTAATAATATTTTCAAGTTTAAAATAATGATAAGCTTAAGAAACCATAAGCATAATCCAAATTTAAATTGTATTCAGTGGTAAGTAAATCATATTTTATCTTTTATTAGTGAAAATATTATGAAATTAATGAAATTTGATTGACAAATTAAGGTTAAAGAATTAAAGAAAATACTAATTAATTAGTGAATTAATTGAGATTGGAAGAATTAATAATGAAACGCGGCGTTTCACTAATCCTATTCATCTTCCTTCATCGCCGTCGCATCCTCCCTTCATCAAAAGCCCTAGGTTTCACGCCGTCGCATCCTCCCTTCATCAATTTATCATTCAAACTCTAATAATAGCTTTTAATTTCAAAAAACGCAGTAAAGGACAAACATCGGATGTAGTTAGATCAATAGGCGGTCGAGGCGAGAGGCGACCATTCTCTCGCAGAGGCGGTAAAGGCGCACGCCTACTGGATCCACCTCGCCCCAAGCCTCAAGAGGCGATTTTGCTATCGCCTGAACGCCTAGGCGAGAGGCGCTCGCCTAGGCGACGCCTTTTTGAACACTGACAGAACCCAAACCCCGATCCTTCTCTTCTTGTGTCATCAATTGTGGATCCTGTAAGTTCATATCTGCCTGTGGATCAAACTCTTGCTGGAGGTATTGCTCAGGATAAGCCAACTGGTCAGTATATTGATAGCCTTGCCACTCTCCCTGATAAGCACCTGGGTAGACTTGAGCTTGTAGACCATCATACCCATTCTGAAATCATCAGTCAGGCAATTTTGTAAACCATTCTGTTTTGTACAAGCAAAATAAAAACAATAATTCACACTCAGTCTGTCATCTTTACTTACAGTTTGTGGCCATTGCTGATATGGTTCAGACGGTGGGACTGGACCATAAGCTGGTTCATTAAAATAGGAAGCCATTTCCTTGCTTTTGGGGGATTCAATCATGTCCTCAACAACAGGACTTTGACCGATATCATCTGTACCAGGAACCTCATAATCAATCCCATCCCCAACAAAAATGTCGTCCTCTTCAACCCTAGCAACAATAGGCAACTGCATAGGTTTTGCATCATCTTTTCTAAGAGGGGGAGGTGGAGGCAATATTTCCCTATCAGTAGGATTTTTCAGCATCCCAACTTCAGGTTTTGATCGTTTCTCCTCTTCTTCTTCGTAGATGGTGCCCACTGTTGCAACTTTGACTGTACAAAACATGTAGTGTAATCAGATAAAGACACATACAAATAATCCAAACATTTCTCTAATATGTAGAGAAGTAAAAGGTAAATTGGTGCAAATATGGAGTTGAGCACTGCATTACTTGCAAAATGCAATTATTCCTACCCCTGAAATTCATGTCAAGTCTGAGCAAATATTTTTAATATCTATAGCATCTCACACTTCACCAAAGAAAAACCAATGTCATGTTCAAAATAATGTTGGGCGGTCTAAGATGCAGGCGGAACTCACCGATGACCTTCTAACGGTCTAATGCTGATTGTCTAAATTATGTCAAGTGAAGAATGTGCAGACATTGTACTGCACTACCAAAAAGATGCATTCAAATTTAAACAACAAAAGAAAAAACAACAAAGTTGATTTTCTGTGCATATAGATAAGGAATGTCCATAAGTAAATAAAATATGGGGGAAATGTACACCCTTTGATATAGACAGTGGAAAATGCGCAGTCATTCTGGACAAATTAAAAAACATATCGTGCAAATATTAAAATAGTAACATCCAAGACGCGCATACCCTTTCCATCTTTGTCTCTCTTTTTCTTTTTAAGAACTTTCCCGGATGATCCAAGACGTAGATATGACATAATTTTAGCAATACGATCTAAGACTGAACCATCAACACTCACAGTAACCATTTCCTGCAAGGAGAATTGTAAAGTTATTAAGCAGCTAGGAACACTCATAGAAGCCCATTTCCTTAATCACATTTGCATGTGATGTGCAATACCTCTGGAACTGGACAATCAGCTTTACTTCTGTGAACAGTGGTGGGTATATCTTGAGAATATCCTCCCTCCTGCAACACAAGGATAACAATATAGCTGTAATGAAATGAGCCTATGTCCAAATATTCTCAGCAAAAAAGGGTTCTAGTTAAAAAGTTTGAAATGGGCATCTGAGTCGCCACAATAATCACATTTTTGTCCCAACTATCAAAATGTATGGGGTAATTTTGGTTTCAATACTATAAAACTATAACATCATAGTAAGTGTTTCTAATATAATATTGTGTTATGTGCAGTCCAATGCAACAGAACCAACTACTTTTCTAATGAACTCAAAATTTATAGTTTTGCAGAGATCACATAGAAACCAAATTATACTCAATTTGAGCAAGCATTTCATCATGCTGATGGCGATCAAGGCACTTATCTTTATTAGTCCATCAACGTTAAGTGTTCAGAAATTCTTGTAGTTCTTTAGGTGATGATGGGAACTCGTAATATAAAGAAATTCCTAAGACAATGACCAATATTTAATTCCTAAACAACATTAATAAATAATACCTCAAAGGTTACCAATCTTCACTGACACACTGATAACATAACATAAGTGAGTATAATGACACATGTCTACATGCCGGTGTAAATAAGAAGGCACCATATTTCAGTGCAAATAATTTGCAAGGAAAATTCTTTTAGTAATACTGTAATAGGTGCCCAATACAAACAGAAAACCTAAGGAATTTGCACTTAGAAATTAATATGGAAAGCTACTGTGTGCAAGCATTTCCCCGGATGGTCTGTTTTACCAATATCTTTTTCTGATCATTTGATTTTTCTATGATGCTGAGATACTTACCATATTGAATATGAACGCCATCCTACCGGGCAGAAACATTTCATTTTGCTTCATGGCAGTTTGGGGCTTTATAGTCCACTTGTAAACTGACTGAGGTAGGAAGTAAAAAAAGGAAACGTAAAAATTATTAGAAGCATAGTTACAAGATCAAAGGGTGTAAATTATGAAATGTATTTGAATGTACCTTCCCTAGTTCAGTTCGAAAGGTCAATTTCTGTTCTTCCTTAGCAGCCCTACATAAACCAATGGGAATGTCTGAGTAACAGAAAAACTTGGCAAAAGAGTTGATGAAAAATGGTTACAAGCAACATTAAATTTGAATTAGATGAGATATTTTCTGTAGCAACTAAAAAATCAAATATAGAACAAGCTGCTTGGTAAATATAATTTGGAAACACTACACTAAACCAAAATACCAAACAGCTATCCAGACTGAATCTTGATCACCGCCATTCAGAAATAAAAAGTGGAATATAAAAGCTTTTTCAACTGTGTCAGAAATGATGTTCAAGGTTCCATTGTCAGAAATGATCTCTCAAGTTATCAAAACATTTATCAATTGTATAGAATAACTTTTTATCTAGTAGAAAATATAAAAGCTTAAGTGCATAAAACAATGGAAGTAAACAAATCATACATACCTAGCCCTAGCCTCCGCATCATCCTCAGCATCCGGCTTCTTGTCTATCTCACTTCTAATTTTATTTAGCAATGCATAGTCCAAACCTTTCACCAAATGCGTGTGCTCCACATCACCTATACACAACAAGTCGAGTAAGTAGTTTCCTCCTAAGCCCAATTGAACTATTTCAACACAAAACATAACAAAACAGCAGCCAACCAACAAACCTCCAAGGTACTTGCTGTTCTCAATGGAGATTTTAAGAGCATCAGCAGAACTGCAAACAAAAGAAGAAAGGTGAGATGAGATGGATGCCTTCAACAATAGAGTCAGTCAATTGAAATAAAAAAGGATAGAAAAGAGATACACTGCGCCAGGAGGAGCGACGGCATGGAAGGAACCGAGCTCGGTGAGCTCATAATCAGGATTGACGTCTTCTCTTCGCTCTTTAGCTCTGTCACGGTATTTAGGTAGCTCCGGTTCTTCAGGCTTCTCCTCCTCCCTGCAAGCACAAATTCAATCTAACCGAATCGAACGAATTCAATCGAATCGGACGAATTCAATATGATGGAGAAATTACGTGGTTTTGCGATGTTTCATCTTTTCTTTGTAACTGCTCTTCTTCGCCGGCGTAGCCATTGCTGCTGTTGCTGCCGATTTCGGTTGATTGATCGATGTCGAGAAATTTGGTGATTCGGAGTTTCTTATGGATTTTGGCAGCAGAACTTAAAAAGGCCAAGTCTCCGCATTGGGCCGTTTAGCAAGGATTCGGATAATCAAAACGACCTCACTTTAGTATCATTTTCTATGATCAATTTTGAATAAATCCTTAACCAAAATTACATAAAATTGTTGTTGTAGGCTTGTAGCACTGCATCTGAATCCGTTTACGAACGGATGTATTCAGTATTCACTGAGTGAGTCATTTATCAATCCAAAGATACTAATTGAGACAAGGAGTCCATGAAGATGTGAAATCTTTAAAGTTGTAATTATGATCCAAACAAGTTCATCAAACATGTAACTGCATCACCAAAGTTATGTTCCTAGAGGAAGAAAAGTAATTAACTGTTGATGGGGGTGTGCTAGGAAGGAAAATTAGGTAAGGATTGGGAAGATGCGAGTTAAGTGCTCCAATGGGACTGTTTCGGCGGAGTTTCGTTTGAGCTCAGGATGGTTGAACTCATTGCTGGGTAGAATGATGACATGTCCTGCACTCTCACTGGTGTCAACTATCCAGCCATTGTTGCTCACTTGATGCTCAAGGAACTTGTCAAGTGATGGTCCAGCAAGATTGATGGCCTAACATGTGCAAGCAAGAAACTCTAAGATATGTTTGTCCAAGTGGAAACCATGAGAGCTCGCAGAAGTATACATTTTTATGCAATTTAGGATCAAAATAAATTATAAATCTTACCTCTGAAAACACTGTCTTAGGAATCTTTTGATAAGTCAAAGAGAGCACGTGAACAACGTAGTCTTGGATTGCCTGCTCAAAACCTGTGTCCAAGTTGTGCTTAATAAGGTCAGTGAATAACATAAATGGTAAAGAGTTTATAGAAGTCGCATCTAATATGATTATGGAAAAAGCAGAACTATTTGCTGATGCCAGGAAGCACCTCAAAGGACTGTTGTTTGCTACACTAGGACAGATTACACAAAAGGACTTCATAGGAAAATGCAAATGTTATTCGCCATGCAATACCCAAACCGATTTGTTGAGAATGTAAAATTGCTACTGTGTCCCGTAAATGGGGTGATACATGTCTTCAACAAAAGATGAAGACGTTACTTTCAATGGCCCTGCAACAGCATGGTTTATTGCTCATGAAACGCTTAGTGCTCACTAGATAAATTCAATACTGTACTGACAGAGAAATGACCTCATCAAACTATCTAAAATTCAGATTCAATGACTCTTCCTTGGCTGAAAACATGCTTGCTATACGATTTTGTTCCCATTGTTGTCAGCTACAAATAGATGATCTGATTCCAATAGGCCTAATGTCTATTTATTAATAGGGTTTTTTAGCGAAAACCACCCGTCCAATACCACTATTTGAACAAAACCACCCCCTCAAAAATTTTTTTGACTTAACCACCCATGAATGTAATAATTCTTTAACACAACTTTTTTCACAGGTCAACCGGTAATTATGACCGTTGACTTTGGTTGACTTATAATGTCAATTTGAGTTTTTTGTATAAAACCACCCTTTCAATTACACAATTTAATCAAAACAACCCCTTTAAATTTTTTTTTGACGTAACCACCTTCAAATATAAAAACTATTTAATATGGCTCTTTCAATAGGTTTATAATAAAAAAAATTAATAAAAATCATAATTGATAATTTACGGACTAATTATCGAATTAATTTCATTGACTTTGGTTGACATATCCACAAAATCAATTTCATTGACTTCGGTTGACTTACCATACGTATGACCTAATTATTTTAATTAATTTTGTTTACTCTAAAACCTAATTGGTAATTTACGGAATAATCAATGAAATTAATTGAAAATCCTAAACACAAAATTTGTCAAACACCTCACTACCATATGTATTTCACATAAGCCCTTTACTACACCGATCTCGATCCTAGAATTTCATGAAATTTAATTAGGAATAAGAAGTTTGACGAATTTTATTTTTAGGATTTTCAATTAGTTTTACTGAGTAGTCCGTAAATTATCAATTAGATTTTAGAGTAAACAAAATTAATTAGAATAATTAGTTTGTAGACTTGGTAAGTCAACCGAAATCAATGAAATTATTTGGTAATTAGTACGTAAATTACCAATTATGATTTTTATTATAAATCAACTGGAGTCAACGATGTAAACCTATTGAAAACATCATATTAAATAGTTTGTGGATGGTTAAGTCAAATATTTTTGGAAGGGGTGGTTTTAATTAAATTTTGGTATTGGAAGGGTGGTTTTAGCAAAAAACTTTTTTTTATTAATTTTTATTATAAGTCAACCGAAGTCAACGGTCATAATTACCTATTGACTTGTTGAAAAAGTCATATTAAATAGTTTTGATATTCATGGGTGGTTAAGTCAAAAAAAATTTGAGGGGGTGGTTTTGTTCAAATAGTGGTATTGGACGGGTGGTTTTCGCTAAAAAACCCTTATTAATAAGACCATTAAACCCTCCAACGGATTACATAGCCCAATGCATTATGATATATGCAATAAGATCTATTACGCCAGTGTATGAGTGAAAAGAGCAATATAAAAAGTTCACTCTGTAAGCAAATACAAATTATATTACATTCAAATCGATTTGATCTCAGCTTACCAGGTACAGCCTCAAGTATGTGGCGGTTGTTAGATGCTTCTTCCCAGAATTGACTGAATCTTGCAGTCTGCATAAGAGAAATACCATAAAAGATGCTCCAATCAGCCTCTGTAATGATCTTTGCAGCAATTAAATTTGTGCAAATAAGAGAAACCATTTACAATGCGCACAATCAGACATAATCAGCTTGCAGCCTAGCGAAGAGTCTGGCTATACCTCTAAATAATGAGACAGAACGATCAGTGTCTTAAACTGCTCTTCCATTTGCTGTATCAAAAAAACACACAGTGAATGAAGGGTAAATGTAAACATAAAGGGTATTATGCTAGCACACCGAGAATAAGCATAGGTTATCCAGGAAGGCTAAATATCAAACAAAACATATCAAATGAATTTATGACGATAGAGAAAGAAATATACCACACGTTCAGGGATCAAAAAGAGGCAAAGGCTAAAATCAGGAGCTGGCATAGCCATAAGAGCCTACATAAAAAACATTTATCATAATAACACCGAAACCCTTAGATATATGCAAATTGCAAATAGAATATCGACCTTAAGCAATATGTTGGCAACAATCTGAGTCTTCATCTTGCTTGGCTCAAACTGCATGTAAATATAACTGAAATCAGGCAAATTTTAATGGAAACCTGATGAACTCCATCAATACAAGGCAAAAATAATAAACCTGGTAAAGACGAAGAAGGCACAGATTTGAATCCAAGCTGTAAGTTTTAGATGAAACCTGAAAATACGAAGTAAATTTATTCAATGGCAGAATCAAATCCATTAAAAAGGAGACGAATTCAATTGTTTTAGACCTGTTCATTGACGAAAACCTCGAGATCGTTAAGGATGTCTGGGTTGTAGGGGTTGACGGCTACGAGCTGCTCGACGGTTAAAGAAACTTGCGGCGCCTCAACTCCCATTCTGATTAACTAAGATTGACGGATTGGGTTCGGCTTGCGGATGCAACAAAATATAAAGACGGCCGTCGAAGATTCAATTTGTAAAGCGTTAGGGCAATCTTTACACAGTAGTAAGAGCATCGATGGACCATTATGCCCTTCTCCCGTTTTCCCTTTTTTCTTTTTGTTTTTAAATCACATGTCAATATTTATTAATAATTAGAGGACGGTTAAGTTCAAGTTTTAAATCACACGTTCAGGGATTGATACGTAGGAAATGTATCTCATGTATCCATCTAAAATGGTGAATTCATTCTCTCCCTCTTTTATCCGTTGATTGTATTTTTTGAATGTATCAAATTGTGCTAACACATTTATGAGACATGTGTGTCGCACATAATATGCACATGACGAGTGTAATAGGGATTCCTAAGTCCATCATTTTAGATGGATCCATGAGATACATTCCCTCAATATGTATTTCATGGTATATATAACTTTTGTGATATTAAGAGAAATCATTTTAATTGTTGACTAATTTAATTGAGATTAAATTTACTTTTTAATTAATTTAAACAGTTGATTTGCAACGAAATGTGGCTTTAAGAACTCATTAATATTAATGTTGTGCTACTTTATTATATATTTATATTAAAATATGTACTTGTTGATATTTATAAATTAATATATAATAAAATATTTCGATTAGTAGCACAGGAAGTATTCAGTAATAATAGCAGGGGTATATAGGATGAGGAAATGTGGCTTCATTTTGTAATCGTCAATACCACCCTTCCCGCTTTATATATAGTATATATATCAATAAAAATTTATTCAAATTTAGTTACGTGAATTTTGATTTTTATATAATTGAAAATTATTTTAGTAAAAAATATTTTAACAAAGGATGAATACTTATAATTTTATAAACTGACTTTGTGGGATGGAAGTCAGCTTAAAGAAAGATAATTTAGAATTAGTCAATAAAAGTCTATTCTTATGTGCTAAATGAGTCGGAATATTATCACAATGAGTAGCAGTCTAATGATCATTTGTTATTGATATATGGCTTGTCCAATTCTGAGCTACTAAACTACGTAAGATCAATCTTTAATTAAAAAAGTTTACATTTTTATCTTTTAAGTTATGTAATTTCTTATTTATAATAATATGTTATCAATAAAATTCATCAGTTTCATTTATTCTTAACAATCATTTTAGCAAAGGCACTGTTGATTTCATATACATAAAGGCACTGTTGATTTCATATCCATAAAGGCACTGTTGATTTCATATCCATAAAGGCACTGTTGATTTCATATCCATAAAGGCACTGTTGATTTCATATCCATAAAGGCACTGTTGATTTCATATCCATAAAGGCACTGTTGATTTCAAACTGTCATATACTCTTTAGGAAACCGATACAATGTCAAAATAACACGAACACCGCCCAAGGGAGAAGTGACCTAAATCCAAACTCGCCATCTCATTGCCTTCAGGCTTCACTCAAACTGATCTCAAGTACTATCCGATATTTCTGTCACGGCCATGAACTTGGCAAGGACCATTGTGATTAATAAGTATTCTGGACGAATGATGCATCCAATTCCAAAAGGCTGGTTCCAATGGAGTCAGTACAGCACTTTAGTTATAGCAATGTATAGATGCATGAACCTTCTACCTGGATCATATACAACATATATAATCAAATGGGAAGGATAAAAAAGTGATCATGCTGATGAAATGGTAACAAAGTTTACCGACAGAAAGATTTTGCTTGGAGTAGATGACTGTCTCAAAACCACAGGTTTCCCTTTTTCATGGAACATGAAAGCGATGGGTATTATCTCAAGGAGTCAAGGTTGGGTCTGTAAGGCTAGACTCAGGCCGATGCAATCTGGATATTGTAAATATGGCACATAAAGGTACAAATGAGTTCTAGTTGTACTTAGAATACAACAATTATATAAAAGAACAAACTAGAGGTTCACATGACCACCGAGACACGATTACACGAATATGCATCAATGGATACATTGAGTTCTCTCATAACCGAGACACGGATTATAAGTTAAAGCGGCATCACAAACACATAACAACTGAGAAAGACAGATCCTATTATTTTCAGCTTATAAAAAAAGAACAGCATCAACATAAACAAGAATTTCAATATAGTAAGTAGAAGTTTTCAATCCAACTGGCTGATTTCATGATAAATTAAGGCATAATGCACATCAACTTAGTATGTGCACAATTGTACTCACCACTAGTCACAACAGACCCGAGTTCAATCGATTAACTGATCTGCGACAGAACATTAAAATTTGTGATGCACTTGTTGAAAAGTTAACAGAGCACTTTTCTTTTTGTGATACAGTCTCCTTAGTCATACAACTATTCATCTTATACTTCTTCAAAAAATAAGTTCAAACGAATCAAATAACATACCTACCATATATTCCTACTCACGAATTTTTCGTGCTGCCTTAATTCCATCGTATGGTTGCCTTGGATAGAGATAGACTGCCAACAGCAAAGAAAATGCCATACCAGTTACCCCAGTAACGGGTTGAATTGGGTCTGTGACCTTGAACCACAGCGGAACATTAGACGGGAATGTTAAAAAGCCTATTTTTTGCAATACAAAAGTAGTTGTCATCATGCCAGCTCGTAACCCTATTGGTGTCGAAAGACTGCCTTGACTTCTCTCCTTAGCCCCAGCTAAAGCCATAGATAACAACCATAACCCAGGTATAGCACTAAAAGACCTAAAATTTTATTATAAGAAAAAGACATTAAATAAACAACAGGAAACTTAATAGTGACAGTTAAATTTCTTGAACATCAGAGAATCATTAGCAAAATGAAGCATATTAATAAATTTGAAAAATAAACTGAATACCTTTGAAACACTGAAAATGCAAATCCAGCCACTATAATTCCAACGTGAAATCCAAATTCTTTGGAAATTTCTGCAGGCAACCATGATCTAAACAACAACTCTTCCACAAGCACTACCCCGGTTGCACTTAAAGTCCCTTGAGCTACCAGGATAAGAATTTTTCCGAATTCTGGGAGCCAAGTTGAGCTTAGCAAGGGTATGCAGGTTCCGAATGATACAGTTGCACAACCAATCACCGTATTGACATACTGAATTAACAAGACAATCAAAGCTCCCCCGGCGTATGCCATCAAATAAGTTTTAAACTGCATTAGTGGATGTAACAATGAAAATAATTGAAGCATTCCATCTGACATTGCAATTATTTTAGCTGTAAAGTATACCGTGCAAAATCTTAGACCTAAAAATAAAGGCAAACACTAAGAAATGCATTGTAGGTCTTTAACGGTAGAGGGAGAAGGAAATAACCCATCCAATGTGACAAATATGACATTTTCTGCTTACTCACTCAGGTATGCATGGCATGTCATGTCATACTTCAGTACAATTTCAAAATACCATAAAGTAACTATTTTATCACTTGAATAGCTGGATTAAATTCCCACAAAATAAAACGGTGAGTAAAAGCACACAAGCAGCTCTCATAATGACCCAACCCAACAAAAATCTTGTACATGGTAGGAGTCATACCATAGGTAGAGTGAAATCTAGTCCATATTGTTTGAGTGGTCTTTCATATCGACGAATCCGTTTTCCCCACAACAAAATGAGTACTGTAACAGCAACATATAGCCCAATGATGCAGCATAGCTCAGCAGATTTGGAAGGATTCTTTGTGGCCCAACCTCGTACGAGTGTTGGAAGTAACGGAATGTATACCGGTGACCACAAAAGAAGTGCCATACCGCCAAATCCAAGTAGCCTTAGAAAACAAAGCAGAAGGAAAATAATTTGGTCATAGATCATCTGATAGAAATGATTTGGCAGTTTGTCATGCATGGTCACTGCAGCCTAATAAAACTTCTGAATAATACTAAAATAGGAGAACTAATTAAATCAATAGTTAAAGAGAGCTGATGCTTATTGATGAACGGGGGTCGACTATATAAGATTCAAGCAGTTTCATAAACAAAGACAAAAGAATCAATTACCATTCTCTCAACCTTAGCTAATGCAATGTGACATTCCTATTCATCCTACATAGTTGGGAAGTGTGTGAATGGTATGGCATATCACATGAGATGGATAGGTAAGCTAGACCTACAATGTCTTCTACTACACATTTTTTCAGGACTTCATAGCTACTTACAAGTCTAAGTGATATAAACAGAGAAGGTACACCTTTTACTTGCAGGAGCATTGGAATGAATTCAAACTGTGAAATTCGTAGCAAAATAATATATTAGTAGATCCAACATAAGAGACAGAACTGAGCAACTCAAAGTTTTGATACTGCAAGGCCTGATGAAAGGAAAGAAGAATAGAGGCTAGAAAATAAGAGGAAGAAGACTGAGGGCATGTCAAAGATAATCAGAAAGCCAGATGTGAAGAAAAATCAAAGAGAATCTGAGCTGAGATTAATTCATTCATTTTCATTTTCCGATACTTCTAATATATTATTACCAATTATTAAATCAGACACCCTAACATTCAGCTAATTTACAATAGACTCTCCTGTAATCTACTCTGCTGGGTGGAAATACCCTAACCATTTTAACAATATACTTGCAATGCTGTCTACAATTTACAACAATTAAAAGACGTGAAAGATGCACAATTTAGTTTATGTTTGCGGAGATGCTGCCCCAAAATTAGGTAATAGCGTGGCATTTCAGAGACAGAGCTCATAGTTTTAATGTAAGAGTGTCATGAAAGCATTTGATAACGGCCAAGATAATAATTTTAATCAAGTTGAAAAGAAAAAAAAATATCATATAAGTGTTTTGAAATGTTTCGGGAAGTGCCCATTTTAATGTGAAAAAAATATATCATATAACTTATATATCATATAAGTTGAAAAGAGGAACATTTACCTTTGAAATAAAGGACGCTCAGAAAGGTGTAAAAATGAAATCAGTTTGTGGGTCAAGCTCATAGCACCACGCATGCCACCCCAAAGCAAAGCAGCCTTGCCAACTAGCCTTAGAATGCCTCCATTTTGTCCAAAATTTGCCAGCATTGAAACTATCCTATAGACAGAAAAACCATGTTGAAAGGGCATGCAAAAGAACGGGAAGAAGCAAAAAATTTTATGATCAACATTTAACCTGTCTTGATCCACATCGCCATTTTCATTCATGGGAATCACAGGACCGGCAACTGACATGGCTTTATCTGCAATGCTTGAAACTAAATTATTCTGAGTCTCTGGGATTGCAACTGGGAACGTATCAGGTTCTTTATCTTTGTAATCTTTCTCATTCAACGACTTTGTTATATTCTCTGTCTCCTCTTCATTCATGTATGAATCCTGCATATGATTAAAGTTATGACGTGAAGTAGGGAGCTTGTTTAAATTTAAATGGCAGTATTCATTTAAAAAAAACTTGAATACCAAAACTATATTGAAAGTTTAAACTAAGTATACAACCATCAGTATTAAGAATTAACTCACCAGACTATCCAAAATAAAAAATTGAGAAACATATTATTGCAATTGGAATACAAGTTCTTTTCAAAACAAAGAAAAGAAAAAAGAGTTAACCTGCATCAAAAGAGCGGACGCACCGACGGCAGCCGTGACAGCACCGACCATAACCGAATCCTTTTCAGAATCATTTTTCTCACCTTGAATGTAATTTGAATTATCCAACCTTTGACTTTCAAAATCAGTTCCATTGTCCATTTCATTACCCACCATCTTTATGTTAGAGCTCAACTTACAATTACTATCGGCGTCTCCATGACTACCATTATCATGGCCGGTTATAACATTGAAATGTTTCTTCAAAGCAGCTATGCTGGAACCCACTATAACACCAACGGGGAGAATTCTCTTCAAATATTGGGTTTTTGTAACAGTTAATGAAACTGCCTTAGCAATATGCTCTGCACGAAGGTTGCCACAAATCATTGAAGAGTTATCATTTTCCAGATATGTTCCAGTTGAAGACCATGCAGCTATGTTATCCTCTCTAACAGCCTCCGTTATGAAATTCGAGACGAGCTCCAAATCATTTGAAAGATTATGACTTATTTCTTTCACATCAGTCTCATTCAACCTACACAAGATTTCAGCTTTTATGGCATCTTTTATAATTCTTCCAACCAAATGATCCAAACCATGCACGCTTTCAATTTTAGTCTTACCAACCTCATGAATATCATTTCCTTTATCTCGATCACAACAAGCTTTTTAGGCCGCTCGTATCTATAATTGTGTTTTCCTGTGAGAGATCTGCATCAGTTACTTTTACTAGTCCAGAAAAATCATTTGCAGTAGATTTGATAGACTTGTCAGAGTCACTTGAGATTTCTGATAGTTCTAGAGGCTTTGATTGACCTTCCTCAGAGAAATAATCAACATGCGCAGAGGTATGTGCATTCATATCTGGCTCTTTAATGCCCTGTAAACTTGGCAGCTTAAGTTTTTCAGAGTTTAGATCGGAACCTTCACCCATATTCGTCCCCCTGTGCGGTAAAGTGCAACTCAGATTGCTGCTACTAGCCTGATCATTATATTTCTCATTGTTACCCGAATGCCCTCCATGAGACCAGCTGGGCTCTTGATCACCTTGGGAAGAATGTTTATCATCGTTTCACCAACCACCATTCTTATTTGTTATCTTATGGTCGGATTCGAGGGAGTCTCCAGAATAATCAGTTACCGCAGAGTACTTCATTTCATCATTCTGTATATTGTTTCCTTTTTCTTTAATATCGGGGCTATTAATAATAACATGATGAGGTTGCTCATCTTGGGAAGGACTTTGAGCAAAGCTTCCATTATCCTTCTCATTCATTATCTTATGATGTAATTCCAATGATTCTACAGATGTAGAGGAGTCTTTTATTTCAGCTGTCAACTGATTAACATTGTTTCCCTTCTCTTTAATATCAGGGCTGTTATTAATGCCATGATGAGGTTTCTCACTGTCAGCATCTTGAATATTCTTAACTTCCTTTTCATCACTGGTCTTTTCCTCCAACTGAGTTATCATACCTTCAATAACACCAAATACACTATTTACAGCCACTTGAGTTGAGTCATCCATGCCTGTCAATGCATCAAACGTTTCAGTAAGTTGGATGGAGGGAGGAGCAATGTTTGAAGGGCCAGCCTTGCCGTTTTCCTGCACCAGCTTCGTACCTACGTCTTTCGTTTCCTTTTTGACATCACTTTCTGTATCAGAAAGAGATGAGGATATTGCTTGACCAGTCTCAGTTGGAAGCTCTATCTTATCTGGGTCAACTGAAGAGTCTTTATCTTTTTCGTCAATATTTTGGGCATTATTTTCTTCCTCCGAGGCTAATTGAGGAGTTCCATGAGCCACATCTCTTTGGGTTTGATCAACAGTTGGTTCCTTATTCTTCAATGCTGAATTTGAAGGTGTATTATTGTGGTCCGAATGTGCAACTTCATCCTTCACAGAGGTTTCTGTAACACCACCATCCGTGGAGCCAACAATCCCCTCAGGGACTGAACTGGCATCTTGATCTACAAGGCCATCAATTAATTGAGACCGATCACCATTTCCCTCTTCGCCAAGGTGCTGTACATCGTTGGCACCACTCTGCTGCTTGTTGCTTAGAGAAGCATTACCTGATTCATGTTCTTCTGGGTCAACAATTCCATTGTTCGAATTTTGAGAATTCGAACCATCCATATCAGATGTCTCCTCGCCACTTTTCTGTCCACGATTCAAAAACCCATCCAACTTTAACTTCTTGCCATTGCTCAAAATCTCCGAAACTGTAGTGGTAAGTTTTTCACGAGCATCTTCAGGAACAGCATCCTGTAGAGCGTTGAGTACTGTCGATCCCTGGCTTACAGCAGTTAGGACCTGAAATGGAACTCATTTGTAAAAGCGAATGGTTTGTGGCAGCAAACACAGCCAATTATCCAACTAAATTACACAGAGAACTCATTTCATGTTAACCAAATGGTGGTTCAAGAATGCAATGCAAATTACAGTGCAGAAGATTGTCATGACATACCACAACTTTGTGGGACTGTGTGAATGATCTAAAATCTTAGAAGCAACAGTATTACCAGATTCACATTCTTTATAGAACTATTTTATTCACTAATAGGCTAATAGCTTGCAAATAGAGATCTAATAAAAATTAAGAAAAATAACCATACACAGAGTCTGTGTCACAGACAATCATTTTAATTCCCCGTAGACTATTACGTTATAGAGAACACTGTTAAAAATCTCAAACTATCCATAAATAAAAGAAGTAGCTCTGGTCACAGTTAGTAGATTAACGACGCTCAAGCACAAATTTACACTGACACAAACATTTTCACGTTAATGCACTTTAACACTATCTGAAAAGTGTGTCATATTTGGCATACTTTCTGTACGATATGATTTTCTTAAAGTTTGATACAATATGTTAAGTGGTATGCAAACAAGTTATAGGCTCACAGATATTAAGCTCAGCATATCAAACACGATTTTGATGTATTACCTTTTCTTTCTGCTCTGGAGAGAAAGTACCAGGCATTGATACTTCAAGCATATTCAAAACTATTTGAGCTGTCTGTAACACCTGGCCTTTATCATCATCGACTGCACTTTCTTCATCTGTGTTCAATGAGTCTGCCTGTACAGAATTCTCTTCCACAAATTGCGCAGAGTTCATCTGTTGTTGACTCGTACTTCCATTTCCTGAATATGTTTGAGCTCTTGAATTTGTAGTGGCAGTGGTAACAACATTTTGGTCAAGCATCTCACCAGTAGGGTCCACACGACCATCATTTAAAAATTCTGAATATTTATAATCAAGAAGCTTGGCATTTCCACCCCCATAGAATCCTCTCCCTCCCAGAAGGCACAAACTGGCATCAACAACTTTGGTATGGGGATGGTGGCCCTTCAGAAGTCCAAGCTCCACAGCTGCAAGCCACTGCGTGTACATTACATAATTAAAATAGTATGGTTTGGTCTCCGCTGCATCAATTATAAAGAAAACTGCTTGAAACCCATTCAATCACTGAAGTCTAAATGCATCAAATTCCTGCAGAAAGAAGTTTGCTTAAAATCGGTTCACAGTATACATTGGGGATGAGCACACTCAGATCCATGAGAGAGAAGCATCTCATAAATAGAAATGATCAGTATTTCCAGTTCAATATCTCTTACAACAAAGTGGAGGCCATCTTGAATTAGTTCCAAACTGAGCCTTTGAAGTTTGAAGAACCCTAATTGTATAGTTTGGGAATCTATTAAATGCAAATGATAGAAGACATGAATACCAGGCCTATTAAGCCTGACACTCATGAACACAGAACAAACTTTAAGGGTTAAGAATCAATTGAGATTCAACTCAATATTACTTTGTGAAACATGGAACATATCTCTTTCAGTTTATTATTTTTACACGGTTGGAAAGAACAGTAATGAGAGCCATCAAACTCAGTATTCAATAATAGTTTTTAACTCTAAACAGTAAACACTAATAAATAATTGTCTTTTCTTGACTTTGTTCTAGGTAATTACAATTTATATATCATAGGCTTCGAACTCTTAGGTCCCAAGATGGTTTTATGGAACATACGGTGATGCGATGCCGCTTTGATTTTGTAAATTGAAGTGTTCATAGAATACAACAAAAAACATGAAAAAACTAACCTCAATGGTCACATATTGGCACCATGACACTGCAGCACCACTACCATCAACTAGCTTAGATGGCAAGGAGTGAAGTAACAGACTTGTGAATGGGTTCTGTGCTATTGAGCTGTGTGGGGTGTAAAACAATGGCTGAATCTCATTGTCACTCTGCTAAGGCGGGAAATCAGAAAATGCGGTCATGTAGCATCGTATATGTTAGTCGTATGCAAATAGAATATGGCGGACAGCCATTACCTGTATAAAGAGTACAGGGACCCTAATGTCCTTAACAGCAGAATGTGTGCTACATGCTGAGTAGAAGTCTTCAATAGTTAGAAACCCATACGATATCATGGAAATAAATGAGTCAAACTCTCGAACAGATTCAGCCAGCAGTGCTCTCTCAACTTCAAAACCTTTTACCTTCCCTTGGAAAATTTCCTGAAAATTTGGATGATTTATTTGGTAATATGACACAATTTTTCAAAGTTCACATCCTGGCTCACATCAATAAACTGAGGTTGTATCCTATGGATCCATCTAATTTGGTAGACTCGTGGATCCCTCTTGCACCCGTTGATTGCATTTTTTGGATGCACCAGATTGTGCCACGTAGTTGCATTTCTCATGTGCACATCACGTGTGCATCACGTGCAAAACACGCGCAACTCACGGGCATCATTAATGCGATGACACAATCTGGTGCATTCAAAAAATGCAATCGACGGATGCAAGAAAGAATCCACGAGTCCACCAAATTGGATGGATCCACGTGATACATTTCCTCAATAAACTTGAGCGGCCAGAAGAACTAACGTTATCAGAATATAATTACTAAATGAGTTATTTATAGGCACAAAGGGAAACCTTATTTTTCCGTAAAATATTTTTGAGGCCATCTAGAAGCTTTTTGTCAACGTGATTCTGTTGAAACGTCTTTGGGTATTCTGGTAGGTCAAAAGGATTATCAAAGCATGTTGCAGCTGTAACAGGTGTTTTATCTCCTACTTCTGCCAGGTACTTCGTCAGCATGTTGGCACCATATCCCCAGCCAATAGCCATTATAGTTGTTCGGGGCCTCATCTTGCTGATATACTGCACAGCTTTATAGACGTCGTCACTGTCAGCAGCCGTAAACATCCTACATGAAATATTTAATAGATCATATCAGCTTGCTAATCAATGAGACCTACGTTACTAGAAAAGTGAGTAACTTGAATCACAAAATACGATGAAAATTTTGATCAGACTGAAGCTGCATACAACACTTTTCTGAGAGGTTAGAAAGAATGTTCCGAGGCCCGAGCAAAAATAAAGCAACGACGGTTCGCAGAACCAAAACTGTTTTACCTAGGGGTTGTGAGTGGCGAACCAGCGCATCCCCTAGGATTCAACACAACTGGAAAACATCCACTTTTTAAGCTTTGTGACACAAACATTTGCACATTTTCGTCCATGCTTCCTTCAGCCAAACCAGGGATAAGCAATAAAGTAGTATCCAATCCATCATCTTCACCCAAGTTCAAATGCACAGGCAAGTCTAAAGCTATCACTCCACCATCATCAGTGGGCACACACAACCTCTGATACTCCGATCTCTCAACCACTTCACTCGCACCATAAACTCCACTAGGATCAAATTTTACCAAATGTCTATCCTCTTTTAGTAACTTCTCATTCACATCCCCTGGACCGATGAAACGCAAAGAAGGACAACGAAGCATGACAAAACGAGTAAAAGGCGAGGGAGTTGTGAACAACATCCACTCTCTACCATCATCATCATCAGTCTCCTGCTTAGTGTTCTTATTCAACTGATTGATATAAAGCCCTACACCGGATGCAAGCCCTAGGGCTGGAACAATAGTATCGACTGAAGGAAACCTGGAAACGAAATCGGGAATGAAGTTACCGAAGTGACAGCGGATTAGTTGAGTAGGAGGCGTAGTAGGTTTGATTTTAAATCGAAATCGCTTTGGTCTCCTTAGCCAAAGCTCGTTGCGGCGGGAGAGTAAGGCGTCGTTGGCGTTGCGCGGCGGATGTTTGAACGGCGATCGGAGATTGATGCTCATTGGGGAGGTTTATTCGAACTGCTATGGTCCTATGGATTGTTGTTCATTGGTTCGATATGGTTGAAAAAAGTATGAAAAGGATGCGAATGGAGGAGGAAGAGATTTGAAAAAAGAGAGAAGACGAGGCGATTGCGTGGCAAGCTGTGGTACAGTGCGGTGGGGCCGACTACTGTGCCGACGAGTGGAAGAAATCCTACGGCATCGAGCTCGTGGATCATTAATTAACGGTTAAGGAAAGATGACTCGGATATCTAAGTCGATTGAATGTTTTTTATAAGGAATATCAGGAATTTCACTTCTGTTGGCTCAGGTAGTCAAATTGTGACTTGTAATTAAGTTTAACGTTTAGGAGTTTACATTATTAAAATGTAATAAACACCTATCCACGACTACTATGCCTAATATGATGTGCATTTGTAAGTCAACAGATTAGGAGGCCGTCTCTCCTTCATCCACCGCCCATATTGTTGTCGTTCTTCAGGATTGTCATAATAATCCTCATTAGGCACTTGCGACTCCATTCCAACATCAGGCCATGTATTGAACTTAGATACAGTTGACTACTCGAAATGTGCATCTGTCCAAATTCATGTGAGACTGTAAATAAAAGTTTTTTTGAAAAAATTCAAGTAAAATTCAGTTGAATAATAAATTAAAATTACCTCGTATGTCAGGGTGGGGATAAAATCAACCTAAACTCCCAGCGCGTGTAAGAAGCCTAACTCACGCAGCCCATCTAAAAAGATATAAAAGATCTTCGCATTTTTAGCTGGAGTATGTGAGTCTTGTGCGACAAGAAATACATTTCTGAAATTTCTCTTGCCACCTTTATTAATGCACATATCTAAATGTAACATCAGAAATGAAAGGCACAATAGATAACTATGACTTTAGGTGATAAATTGATAATATGACTTACATTGCGAGGTATTTCATGAGTGGTGGGTTTATAGTGCTGAGAGGCCTCATGTCTATTGGCATAGTAATTCCTAGTAATCATCTGAACCACTCATGATACCCCTAAGGGTACCCATCCTCGCCAAAATCTGGTTCCTCGTGCACTATGTGGTATAATCTGTTTTCCAAATAGTTATGTGCTCTCCCATTTCTAATGCCCCGTTCTTTCTGCTCTTCCTCTTACATTGATGTTTTGCATCCGTCCGTCCAATAGGACAGCTGTAATAGGCTGTTTGAATCCAAACTCGGGAAGGTTGATGTCACTCCACCATATTAAAGCAAATCTCCAAAATGCTTGTCCATCCATACACATCGGATTAAGTTGTCCAAAGACATTTTCATCATAAGGTCTCCATGTGATATCATCGGGAGAACTTATGCGATCCATCTGATCCTTATAAAATACAAGACTCCAGAGGGCGTCTAAGAGTAGTTCTTTAGACCAAACCACCTTCTGCAATATAAAAACACAAAACATTAGTAACAAATAACAATCTAAACTCAAGCACCATCCGAAAAATAATATTAATAAAACTCACATGTATGATCAGATGCTATGTACTAAGCTGCTATAATGGTAACTAAAATACTAAAAGGTTAATTTAGGAATTTCTCACATCAAATATTCTTCATTTTTTCATAAATCAATCCCTTTAATTAAGGAAACTTCATACTTAATGTTCGTTTGATTTATACGACCACGCGATTTGTTTCTATGGACGGATATGATGCAATATTTGTTAATGTTAATTAATCATCGTTAGGTAAATGATGGTTCATTTTTATGTAAACAAAACAAGTCTCTCACATAGTGTTTAGTATCATAGTTGTTTAGTTCAAAAATCAATCAAGAATGGTTCATGAACCATCATTTGTAAATTTATGAACTATATAATATCTGATGGTTTTTCATTGGATGTATGATTCAAAAACCATTTTTTTATGAATTTATGAACCATACATCTTTTGACGACTTTCATTAGATGTATGGTTCAAAAATTATTGAAGTATGATTCATGAAGCATAGTTTGTAAATTTGTGAACCATGCATTTATTACGAATGTTCGTAATAGCTTAATTATTGTCATGTTGAATGGTTATTTACATCTTTCATATGACAGGTGCTAAGAAATCCAAGAATGAAAATAGTCTAGAAGATTCCAACAAAGAGCGTATTATCACGTCCGATTGCCATGATCGATATTCGTATTATTCTGAATTTTAGATGTGAGAAGTTTGAGAAGTGAATATCACATATTCACACCCTTGGTTCGTGCTCTAATCCTCGCTTACCATCAATGATTTTTTCTTTCTAAATTGCCCTCCTCTCTATTTTGTCATTGGCTAATCAAATATTTAATAATTAATTTAGACTTCGTAATCTCATCCGTCCAAGTTTTACAGAACTACGATCCGAATTTATTTATAGTTTATATGTAAGTATTAGTTTATACTTGAACAATGATTTATATATGTATTAGTTTTACAGTTTACTCTTTTTGGATCCATGAAAAATGGGTGGAAAATAAACTTTTATGGAAGATTTAAAGGAAAATATTTGGGTGTGTTTGGTTGTATCAAGAAAAATAAGTAAAAAATATCTAATGACACAATGAAAAATTTTCCTCTCATTTTTTCGTGAGAAATTATATCCTTTATATTTTTTCTTAAAAAATTCACTATTTTGTCTACGAATCAAAAAATGGAGCCTAAAAATAATTGTGACTAATCCAGAGTCCACTCATTAACACGTCAACTTGATCATCTTATCAGATTGAGGATTAGGATTCTATACATCCAACAACATCTTACAGCCAAAATAAACGATGTAGTTTTGATTCTTGAAAGTAAAAAACTATGGTTCGTTTTGTAAGGGTTTATTTATATTTGAAATAAAGTTGGTATAAAGTGACAGTTTTCATAAAAAATATAAAAATATCCTAACCTTCAATTGATTACAATCGGACGGTTTAAAATACACATTCAAATTGATACCAAAATAAAACAAAAGGACAAATCTGTAAAGTGAAGCGCATGTAAATAATTATATTAAAAATCTGATTACAATAGTACCTCCTTAAAATCTGGCAACCGATTACAGCAATTTAACGTGCGTTCAAAAGAAAAATTCGATCCTATTTTGAATCTTCTCATCGAAATGGTTTCTAACGTAAGCAACAATCACTGTTCAGACGAAGTCGCCGTAGGTCGGATAGGGTTTCAGTTCAAACGTTTTCATTGCAATTATGATTCATAATGTACATGGTCCAAAATATTGTTGTAATATACGGTTCTAGAACCATATAGTTCAAATATTTGTACCATAGCAGTATAGACGATTTTATTCATTATTATATGTTAGGTCCAGAGAAATGTGATTTATGGTTCATAACTATTGGTCGAATAGGATTTCAGTTCAATTGTTTTCATTGCAAAGAATGTAATACATATGGTTCAAAACTATTTCTTTTATTGTTACAATCCATAAATTTTAGGGTTTCGAAGTCTTGTTTGATTCTAGTTTACATGGTTCTCAAAATTGTGATATATGGTTCTAAAACCATATAGCTCATTTATTTGGATCTTCGTTAATTCAACCAATTTAAACGGATGAGAGCGTTTCTTCGAATGAATTATGCAGTTAGTTTTACGATTCAAAATCCCCTGATTTTCTGGGTGTATAGTCGATCCGTGAAACAACATCATTTTTAGTGTTCCTAATTTACTCTTGATATTTAATTTAAAATTATTTTAATTCCATAAATGGCGACTTTGAATTTTGATTTGGTAAAAATATGATGCGTTGATCTGTTTTTTTAAAGGCTTATACACATAAGAGACTTTATATCAGATCTACTCCCTTCAATATGCATTTACTACATCTTTTTGTTTTATTTCCTATCAAAATTATGTTGTTTTGAAATAAATTTTTTTAATTTGAATTTGAATATTTGGCTGTGTATGCATGTACGCAGCATCGGATACAATTCTTCAGATTGACATGAGACGAATTTAATAATAATTTTTGTTAGACAATAATGTCATGTTGTTCACTTTAAAACGGGAGCTGCTCATCGCACCCCCCACGACAAAAACCCATAATACCCTTTCATTCTAACTTAATTACACACATCCAATTAATCTTACATATTTAATTAAATATTAAATATTCTTTAAAATTATATTAAATTAAAATTAAAATTCAACTAAATTAAAATTAAATTTTAAATATTATACAAAATTTCTATTGTACAAAAATATTTTTTATTTTGCAAAACTCATATTTAAAACATTAATTTGGATTCATAAAAAACGTACAACAACACTAAAAATAAATACATAAAATTAAACATATCTAATTAATATCTCCTCCAAATTGTGCTCCTAGAGGCATTGTGCTTGTGATTTCACGCCATAAATCAGTACGTATCTTATATGAAGATGCCCATCCTTTAGCTTCGTACGATGAATGTTCCCACCACCACATTGGTATAGGTGGCACCGGATGATAAGGCTGTAAAAAAAGTTGCACGAAGTGATTGCCAACGTGTCCAATTGCAATTTCCATGCGGTCGTTGTCTCTAACCGGAGGGGATCTTAATGGCAAATGGGTAAAACAACTCCAATTGTTTCCACCAAATGTATGAAGCACAATGTTGTATTTTGATGTGATAACAATTCTCAAAGTCATAGACTCCATCTAATGCCTCTTAGGTGCCGGTTTATCAAAATAATCTAGCAAAAATAGTAGATTGTCTGCTGTACTGTTATCTGGAAAAATGACATCATATTGAGCCTTATTTTGTTGAATCTCGTCAATAAGATCTGATCGTACTTGCATCCACCTAGGGGTGCAAACGAGCCGAGTCGAGCCGAGTATCAGCCTGCTCGAGCTCGGCTCGTACAAAAAAATTTCTGCTCGAGCTCGGCTCGAGCTCGTTCGAGTAACACTATAGTAAACTCGAGCTCGGCTCGTCTATTCACGAACTACTCGAGCTCGGCTCGTCTAAAGCTCGAACTCGCATTTTCATCCAAACTTTTAACTACTCGAGCTCAGCTCGTCTAAAGCTCGAGCTCAGCTCGATTAAAGCTTGAGCTTGACTCGAAATATACTAAAATACTCAAGTTCCCCCGAGCTCAATCAAAGCTCAAATTTCTCGAAAATATTAAAGTACTAAAGCTCAATTGGAGCTCGATAAATCGAGCCCAAATCAAGCCCAAGGAACCACATTTCATCTCAGCCAAACGACCAAGAGATGAAGGTGGATTGAATAATTGGTGGGAAGGGTTGGTTTATTTATTCACGTTTTTCTACTCATTCGTCCTACCGGCGAGCGATGTGGGATTGAGATCCGCGGACCCTTAAGGATTAATTCCGCGGACCCTTAACAATTAAATTTAATTCTTAAGGGTCCGCGGAATTAATCCTTAAGGGTCCGCGGATTGCCATGAATCACTAAATCGAGTATTAATCGAGTATTAATCGAGCTTCAATCGAGTATTAATCAAGCTTCAATCGAGTTGTTCACGAGCTTATTCGAGCCGAGCACCAATGTGTTCATGTTCGGCTCGTTTAATAAACGAGTATCAAATTTTGTTCAAGCTTGACTCGTTTATAAATGAACGAGCTTTGACCGAGCTGGCACGCGAGTAGCTCACGAACGCTCGGCTCGTTTGCACCCTACATCCACCCTTCTTCACCGAATCCGAGTAGTGCAGCTATCACCCTATATAAATCCACAATGACCATCTGGTGCAACGTCAACAATGTTAGAAATATAATGATGCATAACCACGGGTAATTGATCAATGTAGATATCGTATGTTCTCGGAACTCTGGAGTGGTCATTGATTGATGTAAAACTATGAACCCCAGATCCCCTCTTATGTCGGCCTCTGTTTGGGGATGTTATATTTTTCTGATAGACCCCAGATCCCGAAGTCGATATATCCACAAAAGAAGGCATGCTGCGTCTGTTTCGCTCGTCTTTGTCACTAGGTCGTCCTTTACGGTCCATATTGTACGAAGGAACTCGAACTGTGCTTTGAGATGGATCTGCCATATCAAGAAAGCGATCTATCATATGGTCTCGCATTTCTGGATTCATCTTATCTAATATCTCAACAACATGAGATGTCCTATTTTGTCGTGTTTCCTCATTAGGTTCCCCATATACGCGCGTTGATAACCCCCTCCAATGAGCATGGATACTCATTATAGGAATTGGAATAGAAAAGTGACGATAATTTGCAAGATCATGCTTGCACGACAATCCATATATTTTTCCAATTGCACAACTGCATTTGCCTACTGACTGGTATGATGTACCATCAACACTTTTCAACTCGGCAGAGATCATTTCCATTGCCTCTAGCGAAATCTGACACCTCACTTCATTAAAAATATAGTCATGCAAATGTGTATGGCGCGGAATGTGGAGAGATCTCTCAAATGACTTCTGAATATCTCTGAATTGATTTATCAACATATTGTGTATTTTATCGAATGATGTATCTAAGGACGACATAGTATCTCCCAAATACATTTTCAATCTTGCATGTGCCCCTTCCTCTCTGAAATAAATTATTCTTTATTAATAAAATATATTATAATATTTTTTAAAAACATTCAAAATAATAATTTAGTTGTACCTTTGACTTGAATTGCTTCCGAGGTGCATAGATGCATCAATCCATGCTGACACAAATTGTTCTCGATGAGGATGCAACCATGTCTCCCATATGTATTTTAGGGCACGTTGAAATCGTTGATACTCCTCGCACATTGCTTTCCACTTTTGGTTATAAGACCACTCCGTCGATGAATTTACGAGAGAGTGCCATGATGCAAAAAATTGGTTCCACTCCAAGCCAAGCAAGGGTCTACATTTCTTCATTACACACTGATTTATGTGCCAAATGCAAAGGATGTGATGCGACGAAGGAAAACATATTCCAATGGCATTTATAAGCGCCAAATCTCGATCCGAAACAAATACAGATGGCAATGTTGCCCCCTTTTCAATCATTAGTCTCTTCAGAAGCTCTAACACATATTGAACTTGAGTTAAACCACCCCGTTTTGTAGATTTGTTTCTACCTATTAAATTTTAAAGACTTTTTATCCCTGTATTGTTTGACGAATCTTTCTGTTTCAGAATACTAAGAATCTCACGAGGTGCAGTACTATTGGCCTAAACCCTAAAATCATAATTATTCTTAAGTCATTTACTTATTTGTACCTTGTTTAATTGTATTAAATGTTAATAATTTTAATTCTAATTTTTTTTATATTATTTTAATTATTAAATATTGTTGCAATTTTTAAATACTTTAAAAAATCAACAAAAATATAATTAACATTAAAAATAATTTAATATAACTATTTATTATTAGTAGTATTTTAGAAAATGCTACGAACAATTAAAACGTCATAAGCACATTTATTCATATACTAGTCAAATAAAACATAAAAGTGTTCCAACTACAAGTAATTTCTTGACCACAATACTTACAAAAACATTCAACAATATTTAAAATAGATAAATAAAAAGTAGTCATTTCTAATCAATATTTCCTCCAAATGTTGTTCTTGGAGGCCCCGAACCCGTTATATCATTCCATAGATTAATACGTGTCTGATATGAAGATGCCCACCCCACCCTCTAGCTTCATGTGATGAATATTCCCACCACCATGTTGGAATAGGTGGCACCGGATGATATGGGTGTAAAAGTTGAGTTCATAAATTAAAATAAACAAAATACATAAAAGTATGACATTTTTAAATTTATGCAGATTTAAAATAATTTTATGTTCTAATTTGTATAATATATATTTAAATAAAATATAAAATATCATAAATTTTATAAATATGCTACGTTAAAAATTAAATGGAATTATTGTAGTATAAGTAAGTATGAAAAAAGAAAAGTAAGAGAGGAGGGTATAATTGGAAGAAAGAAGGATTTTGAGGGAGGTGTTTTGTCTCGAGGGGGTGCAAGTAACACTAGCCTTTTAAAACCGTCTGATTTTTACTGTACTATAAATGTAATTCAAGAATGCAGAAAAAGGTAAATTGCAGCCAAAGTATATAATGAGAGACAGGATTAGGGTTTCACTCAAACTCGTTAGTTTAAGAATGAGGCTGTCGAGTCGGCCGATGATCTCAAAACTACAATCCATCCACCGCTCTGTCTCAATATCCAATTAAAACATGTGAGACAGATATGGATGGATTATTACGAGGTTGTGATGATGAAACAACGACGGGTAATGACCTCTAATGTATGGTCGGCAACTGTGACGGTCTACGGAAAATGAAACATTTTTTCCAAAGGCAACACTTGTTGCTGATCCAGCGGCTCATTGTGCCCGAGCAAAGGCGAATCTGAGCCTCCACTTGCTGTCACAAAATCTTTTTACTTCAAATTTTGGATTGTTTTGATTGAATTATTCTTAGTTGTTGAGTTTATATTTATCTGCCTTGAGTTATATTTATCTGTCATGAGTTTATAGTTATCTGCCATAGTTTATATTGCATTGAAGGTCGTTGCAGATGTGCCGGAATATAAAGATTTTTGACACAGCCACGCAAATTGAGTTCAGTATTCCATTTTTTCCCTTAATTTGAAAAGGCCCGGAAGTATAGTCTGAGAAAAAGTTGTAAATTCTCAGGGGTGCCCTTCATTTTTCCCATTATGAGAAATTTGCCGAGTCATTTTTTCTTTCAATTTGCCCCAGATTCTTGGCATCAAAAATTAGTCTGGATTATAAGGACATTTCTGCCAGCCACTATTGTGGGGATATCTTCATTTTTTACCTTGAATAAAAAACTAAATTCTGTTGAAACAAATTTGCCAATCAGAATTAGTAAGTAGAGGAAATTGTAGGATATCAGATTGGCGTATATACTTAGCATCACTTAGTTGATGTATGATACTAGAATCAAGATGGAGTGCTTGGTAATTGTTTGTTGTCAGTTTTAAAACAACACCTTTTTTAGTTAAACTATGCTGCTTTGGAACTGACAAGTGATTTTGTGATACTGATAATAAAGACATACTAAGTTTACGAAATAATGTACTTTGAAGTTTTGTATACGCTCTCAGATAGTGATCGGGGATGAAATTGTACTTTCTGTGATGGGTCATGGATGAAGCAGATGGATGAATTGTGCATTGCCGCAGTGTTTGTGGCTCAGGGAATGGTCAGAGCTATTAATTTTAAATGGGTTGAAAAAGAGCTGTCAGGGAGATTGGTGGAGGGTCTTACGGTGCTTCTAAGGTATGAGGCTAGCAGAGAAGTTGAAGTTTCAAGATATGATTTTCATAACTGACTCTTTTGAAGTAGGGGTTGTCAGTTGGCTTAGGGATTAAAAAAGCTTTAGGCCCGGCCGGAAGCCATAAAAGTCCGGCCCAACGAAACCCATTCGAAGCCCATCATGAGCCCAGCCCATATGCCTAAGGTCCGGCCCACTAGCCTGGTCCGCAAAACCTGATTAAGTCCGATGTAAATGTGTGTATTTCAATAAATTTAATGTTTATAATATATATTTTATTTTATAACTTAATATTTCAATTCATTTTAAAGTTTATAATCTATGTTTCTCATCATCTTTGTTTCATTTCATTATTATATATTTAATATAAGAGATAAAAATTAAGAAACAGATCATATTTTAATTTAAAAACCTATTATATAGTTTATCATATTTTAATTATTTAAAATAATATTTAATTACGAATGCGAATTTTTTTGAAATAAATCACAATAAGTATGGCGTTGTGGGTCGGGCTCGAACTTCTATTTTTTTATCTAGCCCAGTCCAGCCTGGTCCGATGAATACTAAAAGGCCGTGAATATCAACATCGAGCCAGATTCGGCAATGCCTATTTTGAAGTAGTCCAAACCATAGTCGTGGGAGACAGACATCAAATGGGGAATCAGCATGGTTTCAGGTAGGGATGCACAACCGGTCCGGACCGGACCGGAATAGGTTGGACCGGACCGGTAGACAGGAAAATTAAGGAATTTAGGACCGTAGACCGGACCGGACCGGGACCGTTTCGGTCCAATTACGGTCCGGTCCGGGTTTGGACCGTAAACCCGTAAATATTATTATTATTTAATTTTAAATTAAAAAAATTAATTTAAAAATCTGAATATTATATATTTTATGTATGTTTTATTTAATTGTTTGAATATTTTTGGTAATATATATGTCTAATTTATTAATTTTTGATGATAAAATTCTATTTTAAATAATATATTTTAAATATTTTATTATTTTATATTTATTTAATTTATATTACGGTCCGGACCGGACCGAAAATTTCTTGGACCGGACCGGACCGTAACCCGTAATTTCCAAAAATCGTGGACCGTAGACCGGACCGGAATGGGACCGGGACCGGACCGGACCGTAAATTTACGGTCGGTCCGGTCCGGGTTTACGGTCCGGTTCTTATTTGTGCATCTCTAGTTTCAGGGGCGGATCTACATTGAAAGGGGGCGGGTCCGGGTTTCAAGGCTGCTTGAAAGGCAGGAGCAGAATTCCAATGTGGGCTGTTTAACATGCCATGGGAGAGGAGAATGTGATGTTTGGAAGACGACAACTATAGAAAAATATGCTGCATCTTGAGTAGAACGTAGTACTCTATATTTTTATCCTTATATGATAATTTACAACATATGAAAACGCACATGCTTTATTACAAACTCCGCACGTGTATTGTATTTATAGCACATCTTACTACATACCACTAAACCGCGTTTTGGATTTCTAGCTCAGTTACTCGTTTCACTGATCCAGACTGACATCGTCCGCCACGTGTCCACTCCATAGTCCAAACATGAAATCAACACGCCCCTATTGACCTTCCTCACACGCACTCTCTAACACATTCCAAATCGATCACAAATATAAATACTCAACGCAGCCGCCGATTCTCAATACAATCAAACATCACAACAACCTTAAAAATGGTGAGCTGCATCTCCAACAAATCATCATCACCTGAGTCGACCCCAAGCGAGGTCAACTCGGCAAAGTACAGAGGAGTGAGGAAACGGAATTGGGGCAAATGGGTAGCTGAAATCCGACTACCGAACAGCCGGGAACGAATATGGCTCGGATCGTATGATTCAGCTGAAAAAGCGGCAAGAGCATTTGATGCAGCTTTGTTCTGCCTCCGTGGTCCGACAGCTAAATTTAATTTACCAAATTGCCCTCCGAATATCCCTAACGGAATGTCACTCTCCCGCTCCCAAATCCAATCTGCTGCAGCTGAATATGCTAATCAATCGCAGTCCTACTCTTCCCCCTCTTGCTCACAGTCCCAGCAGAACACCAATACGTCAGCTTTTGATGAGTTGGACTGTTCCTCTTCCTCTGTTTCTGGTTCTGATTCTTTGTTTTCGGACATGTTCTTGTCGTGTCACGATCTAGACGTGTCCGTGTCGGATTACGGGTTTTTTGACGAACCTATTTTTAGTGATTACGGTTATGAAGCAGCAGCATATAACCATCATCATCATCATCATCAGTCGCAAGTACAAGAAGTGAATTATTGCTATGAAATGGAAGACTACCCGCAGCTTTGGAATTTTTAAACAAAATCCAAAATAGTGAATGTGAGTGTAGAAAAGCTAAAGAAGTTCTTCAGCATTTTTGACACGAATACGGATTCAGGATATCCGTTTTTTAGTGAAGTGAGGCGTTCGTATTCAATACGATTACCCACGTCACGACTCTACGTAAAGTTATTACAGCTGTTGGCAAAGACTGATGGGAACTTGTATTTATTGATGTATTTAATATGTCATTTTTATTTGCCAATATTAATGTCTTCCTTTATGTGCAAAATTGTGATTTTTATTTGCGACTCTTTATGGTCTTTTAAACTCTAGCCAATACTGTTGATATTAGACTGACTTATTGTCATTTGTCAATTTCTAATGGTCATATCATTATGATTTTTGTTGTTGTTGGCCGACTAAATAAGTATGTAAATTTCAGTCCTTTGACCAAGGGGTCAGAGAGTGTGGCTAATTATTTTGATTAGACATTATGTCCGATTGCACGAGGTGCTAAGTAGTAGTGTGTCTGATCGAGATCTTATTTTTATTTCAAAATTTTGGGATGAATAATTTCGAAAACAAGATATGGTTCTTGCACATAACAGTCCTTATCATCCCCAAATGAATAAAAAATTAAAGTATTAAGTCAATGTGTTGAAAAATATGATCAGAGATGAACGGAAAAGATGAACAAAGACGATGAGGAACAAAAGGCGATGAATACCTAAAATGATTTTGGAGAGACTCTTTGGCGTATAGATTACTGTAGTTTTACGTCCTTATATACAATTGTGATACATGGGAAACCCTTGAAACTTTTATTAAAAATCAAAATAACTCCCTGACAACATAGCTAACTCCCCTTTAAATAGGGAAACTCAAAAACCCTAAAAATAAAAAATATTCGAAAAACACTAAGAAAAAGGAAAATGCCTCAAGAGCCTAAAAACACTATACGTGAGTTCTGATGAGCTCATCGTCTCTTCGAAATAAGGTATTACGTGCCCAAATCTGACATCGAAATCTAAAAAAATTGCTAAAATACACCGCTAACATGCATTTTCTTCGAATGATGCCATTTTTTTTCCCCAAAAATTCAGTGCTCTCTTCTTTGTATCAAATTGTAAATACTTGCACTGTTACTTTTACTAAAATATTATCAATACTTGCAACAAATACGGCGACGCAACATCAAAATTATAAGGAACCCCGTCATTTAAGTAGGCGATCTTCCTCCTTAAATCTCTGCTGAACTTCTCCTCCAATAACCCCTCTCAAGAGTGGGAACAATTCAAAATCCAAGCTCTCCCCAATAGATTGATCAACTACTCAGTAACAAAAGGTTTAGTAAAAAGAACAGCTAGCTGCTTGTTCATGGGTAGAAATATGACTTGGAAGAAGAAAATCAGTTGAGGCGTAATGACGAACAAAGTGGCAATCCAATTCGATGTATTTCGTCCGCTCATGAAACAACAAGTTATGTGTGATCGATGTGAATGGCAGCAAGGTTGTAACATAACAAATTAATCGGCAACCACACATACACATACATGTCTTTTGACAAACTAACCAACCAAATTAACTCACTAGTTGTCATGCAATATACATGTGTTTTAATTAGTCTTCCAACAGACAGTAGAATCTCCCAAGTGCCAACATAACATAAAAATCAGACATAAACTTACGAGTTAACGGGAAAGATTCCAAGTCCGCATTACAAGAAGCATGAAGGTAAAATGACCCAATAGTGGAGAAATTCAGAGCTTGCTTAACATTATGCAATAGAGCTTGCATGAGTTGACGTAGAATATTTCTAGTTAAAAATAAAATTAACATTCAAACTTGTACCAGCTGAGACTAACATTCAAACCCATTCCACTATGCTATTTACGCTATTTAGTTGAATTGTTCAAACAAATTTTATATATGGGGCCCTTGGGAGAGAATGGACCTTGGGTCGTCGCCCCCTGCTGCCCTCCCCGGCCTATGGGTGGGGCTTGGTAAGGACTACGTCGTCAACATAGACCAAGAGGAGGACTTGATCTAAACATCGGCTCAATGAGAACAGGGAGTTAAAAGTTTTACTTTGAATGAAACCATATTCAAACAACGCATCGGTAAATTTTGAAAACTACTAGCAGTCGAAAATATGCATGTCATCCTTAATCCATTTTTGTTTTACATTATGAAATATTATACGTATTTGTTGATGCATTTTATTTTAAAAATGGAAAACGAGAAATCATAAATAATTAGTTTGTCTGACGCACCAAGACTAAGTTAATTTTGTACTTAAACTAAATGTTCAAACCGCTCCTAAATATAAATTTCTGCAAAACTATGATAATATATTATTTGAAAGTAATTAAAGTTACAAATAAAGGTGCTTAAAATAATAAATATTAAATGGATAAGAATATGTGCGTCAACATGTAAAATAAGGGAAATATGTTATGCATCGATAATCCGTGGGTATTCAGCTACGAAAAGACGAAAATATCCCACTAAACTCATCCTTGTTTTAAAAACTTGTTTTGGTCGAGGGTATTTTGTTCATTTGACTTTAATTACAAAATTGCCCTTATCACATGACTCTCATTTGTCCCTCCATTTCTTTGATTTCGACAACTGACAGCAATCGAGAGCTCGATAGATAACGAGTTTTAGTGTTTCCAGCATCACTCATTAAATAAATACGTCAACTATAATTTAAGAGAATACAGGAAAAGGATCGAGGAGGACAACCATATCTATGTGAGACAGAAGAACATCATATTCATCGTTGTTTTTACTAATCCAACAGTTAATATTGATAACCATCAATCTCTAACCGTCCCGTGTTTTTTGGTAATTTAAATTTAATTCAATTTATTTTCAACTGCTAGATTAATTCAATTGAACGGTTGAGATTAAATCCCCCCGTCTCACTAAACTTATTTGTTTCTCTTTGAACTTTATCAAGAGAATACATATTAATATATGTTGTAAAACCTTCTAACATATATGATAAGGTAATCTTTTGTATCCTACTGACGAATCGACCCTTGTTTGCTTCAACGTTTGACAGCTAAACAACAGTTTGGATTTTAGCCCAAGTAGCATTTAGAAAAAAGTAACAAGGGTAATCTTGGAAAAAGTTTTAGAAGGACAAAATACTTTTATAGGATTATAAGAAAAGAAATCATGTGAAACATTTATTTGATTAATCCAACTTTAGGAAAAATAGTTGGGATTTACTAAGGACTCTGAGGAAGGATGAAGCAGAACCTTGGTTGGTATTTGGAGACTTCAACGAGGTATTGTACTCTTGGGAAATGGAAAGTGCCAGAGCAAGAAGTAAGTCACAAATGCGTTTATTTAGAGAAGCACTATTAGATTGTGAGCTTCGAGATCTAGGCTGCAGAGGATATCAGTTCTCGTTCTCAAACAAGAGATTAGGCGAGCGAGAGACTAAAGTCAGACTTGATAGGGCTGTTGCAAATAAAGAATGGAGTGAACTTTTTCCATCGACGCGAATCTCTCTAGGTTTTGCCAACTCTTCAGACCACAGACCGCTGTTGATTCAGATTTCGAGATCACCATCTAGATGCAAGGGGGCTAGAGAATTTAAATTTGAACCCATGTGGTTGAGGGAGGAAAATTTCAGGAATGTAGTCAGTGAAACATGGTCCATTACTAACGATTGTAATTCCCTGTTACACAAATTGAAGAGGTGGTAGCTACATTCAGACTTGGAACAGAAATGTCTTTGGGAATATACAATGTAAGATCAAAGAAACGAAAGACAAATTAACGAGACTAAAGGAAAATCCAAGTACTGATCATACTAGAGCTGAGGAGAAAACACTATCAAACGAGCTTTATGAATTGTTGGCGGAGAGGAACTACTATGGAAGCAAAGGTCAAGGGCTGATTGGTTGAAGGAAGGCGAAAAGAAAATACAGCTTTTTTTAAGGCCAAAGCGACGGAAAGCAAGGATAAAAAAACTATCTCCACAATCACGAAAGCTGATGGTTGCAAGGTAACTGATACTTCTGAAATCATGGTAGAATTTACTAACTACTTCTCATCTCTTTTTCAGGGAAATTCACTGGCAGAAGAGGAAATAGATTGGAATTCAGCATTGGAGGCAGTTCGCCCTAAAATATCTGACGAGCTCAACATGAAGCTTTCGGAGCCATTTACGGAGGAAGAGGTTACACAAGCAGTTTTTCAAATGCACCCCACGAAAGCACCCGGAGCCGATGGATTCTCTGCACTATTTTTTCAGAAATTTTGGAGGGTGATCAAGGATGACATTTGTGCCGAGGTTCTTGCATTTCTAAATCATGGCAGACTGGATGTTAGCTTGAATGAGACCGTTATTATCCTTCTTCCAAAAACAAAAGATGCAGAATCAACGAGGGACTTCAGACCTATAAGTTTGTGTACTGTAGCAATGAAGATTATCACTAAAGCCTTGGCCAACAGACTCAGCCTATGCCTACCAACAGTGATTTCAGAAAATCAGAGTGCCTTTATCAAAGGAAGACTGATTTCAGATAACATCCTACTTGCACAAGAGGTTACACATTTTATCAAGCATAGGAAAAAAGGTCAGGATGAATTTCTATCGGTGAAGGTGGACATGAGTAAGGCGTATGATAGAGTCGAGTGGTGTTTTTTGAAGAACATGATGTTGCGTTTGGGGTTTACACCAAACTGGGTCAGTATGATTATGAGGTGTGTAGAATCATTTTCCTATAGAGTTAAGGTTAATGGATGCAAATCAGAGATAATCAAACCAACCAGAGGCCTTCGTCAGGGTGATCCAATATCCCCGTTCCTATTCCTTATATGCCAGGAATGGTTATCAAATAATATGTTGAAATGCAGTGAAGACAATACACTTGAAGGGGTGCGCTTAGCAAGAGGCTTATCGGATATTAACCACTTATTCTTTGCAGACGATTGTTTGTTCTTTATCAAAGCTGAACTTTGTTGCTTGCATATGTTAAAGAATATATTATCTGAATATGAACGTATTGCGGGTCAAAAGATCAACTATGCAAAGTCAGAGATATGTGGCAGTACAAACTTGGATGAGGTGAGGCTTAGGGTCTGTGGTGAATTCTTGAATATGAGCATTGTTCCCAAGCACTCCAAATATTTGGGACTCCCAATGGTTGTGAGCCAAAACCGGACCAAAGTGTTCAGATATATCGAAGATAGAATGCAACGCAAAATCCAGAATTGGAAAGCCTTATTGTGATCGACATCAGGAAAGGAAGCCTTGATAAAAGCCGGCCTGCAAGCAATACCACTTTACACGATGAGTTGCTTCAAGTTACCGAAAACACTTTGCAACAGATTATCAGCAATAGCTATCAACTACTGGTGGTCAAATAACAATTAATAACAGGGGAATACACTGGGTTAGGAAAGACATTCTACAAAGAACCAAATCAATGGGGGCATGGAGTTTCGCTGCCTTGAGAGTCTGAACTATGCGATGCTTATGAAACAACTCTGGAGAATTGTAAACCATCATGAGCTGCTCATTAGTAGAGTATATAGGCTAAAGTATTTCAAAGAAGGTAATTTGTGGGCTATAAATACAAGGCAGTCTGACTCGTATGCCTGGAAATGTATACACCGCGTTAAAAGAAATGTTCTTCGCAGGCTTAAGGGATGGTGACAACCACTTAAGATACAAATGGAAATACTCTCCGGATGGCGTATACTCTGTGAAAAAGGGATATGAACTTGCATATCAGTGGAAAGTTACACCCATAAATATAGCAGGGGAATCTTCTAATACTGAATTATTCTCAAAGTTTTGGAGGAGGCTATGGAGACTGAGAATCCCAGACAATGCAAAAAATTTTGCATGGAGATTGTACTATGGAGCACTCCTAGTTTTTCCTACCTAAGAAAGAGAGGATGTCAAGTACAAGTGACTTGCTGCATATGTGGTTATGATGAGGAAACCATTCCACACCTATTCTTCAAGTGTTGGCGGAGCTCTTGTGTGTGGAATGGTCTTAACCTCAGCTGGCATGTGGATGTGGAGGGATCAACAAAAGAATGGTTATGGCACCTCTTTATGAAAGAAAAGCGCCCTTGATCTTGCTGTGGCAATAGTTGCAGCTTGGATAATATGGAAAAATAGAAACCTCATTGCACATGATGACAAAGGTTGGTCGGTTGAGCTATGCATCCAAAAGATTAAGAGCTTGATTGCATAGTTTGATCAACGAAAACTTATTGGCCTGAATGATGCGCAAGGTAGTGCCATTGATTTACTGAATAAGTCTGTTATTTGGCGTGATGGCTCTTGGAGCCATCAAGATGAGCGTGGTGGCATTGCTGCAATAGCTACCCGTGATGATATTCTACTGGGGGTCTCAGCATACTCCATATCTACATGCATGCTCCTCGGTGATGGAAAGTGAAATAAGAAGCATCCTATGTGGTTTAAAGCTCGCAGAAGATCTCAACATGGAGGAGGTGATTATAGCTTCTGACAGCTCTGAGGCGATCTGGGCCATTCATAAGGGGAGTACATCACTTAGTGAGTTGGCTGAGATTTTGGATCAGTGTTTGACTACTCCCTCTGTCCCTTAATGTTTGTCCACTTTCCATTTTGGGCGTCCCCTTAAGTTTGTCCACTTTTCTTCAATATCAACCACACATTCTACATTTTTACTCATATATTTATAAATCATTTATTCTCAACCACACATTTCATACCTTCTTTCTACCTTAAAAACTGTGCAATTCATGCTTTTGGACAAACAAATAGGGACGGAGGGAGTATTATATTATCCAAACCAAATTGGTCAGTCATTCATGTCCCTAAGAGAGTCGAATCACGTTGCTGACTACATGGCAAAATACGCGAGGTGTGAACAATGGAGCTGGAACAACCTGTCAGCGATCCCAAGACCCACAGCTGATGTCTGGCGTTCATCACTTAGTCAGACGAGATGCACTATGTTTTGATGATAGGGTACAGCAACAGCACCATGTATAACCATACTTTGTATTTGTCGGCTCTTGCCTCTGCTGGTTATGGCTTTATTGTTTATGGAGGCTTTCTAGCCTCCACTTTGTATCGGAAAAAAATCCAAAGATTAAATTTAAAATCGTCAATTCTATTCACCCAATATTCTTTCCAAATCCAACCTCAGTTTTAATTAGTTTTTTAATCATAACATTAGATTAATCAAAATCAACAGTTGTAATTAATTTCTGTAGTCACACAAAATTAACATGTTTTCTTTGATCCAAACTTGTGTAACCTTTTGTTTGATTATAAAAAAATTGAAAAATGCCTTTATTATCCCTCCACTTTTATTTATGGATATCAATATATATGAGATTCATATTCATTTCTCTTAAGATTCAAAATGCATCCACAATTCTATGAATCTTTTTAGTCTCACCCAAATCTTTTTCATTAAATGTTTCTTCAAACAACCAACACACTCTCATTCCATCACATATATAAAAACGTGTTTGTCTCATTCCATCACCCAACACAAACAATTTTAGTGCAAAATATCTGGAAAATGAAAATGTCATTAAATACAATATAAATTTCAAGTTATCATATTATTAATTCTTTATATTTGCTTCATTGAGGTCTATAGATGTCTAAAATTTGATATTCTTTCCTTCCAATTTACCTTGGTATGTAGCACCTCAATCCCTCTAATGAACTATATTCGTACTGTCTGTGTTTTTTATGTATGAATATTATTTGCTTGGCATTAATCTTCTTTATAATAATCATTTCAAATGAAAAATAATGGTATCTTGAATGATTCTAAGTGGCAAAAATAACTATATTTACGGTAATAATTCGTATATTTTATAGTCGAAAATGGAGGAAAAACCTGTAATCAGAGCGCAAATTCTCGTTCTCTTAGTATTGCTAGTGAGCGTACGTTCTTCAGCCATTAATGTGGATTCTGTAAGGGATTGGATAACATCTTTTTTCACACCTTCTACGGTTAGTTTTCTGCTTGAAACTAAGGTTACAATGGCTTATGATTCCTTAGCATTCATGCTCAAATCTATATGTTCTTATTATTATGATACATTAGGAGACCGTGGACACAAGTCTTAGACATCGATGCGAGACAATAATTTCACAATACATATCAAAGACTTTAGATCGGTCGATAAAATCTGTAAGTATATAATTGGCGTGCATTGATAATAACCATTTTTATTATCATAACTTTTTTTATTATACTTCGATAAAAGAATGAAAAGGCTGACTATGTGCGGCTTACCATTTTCAGGGACTCGAGAGGACACCGAATGAGGTTTGTGCTTCGATTGGAGTGTGTAAAAAGGAAGGATCTCTTGATGCTAGGTTGAAAAGAGTTCAAAAATGATGCAATTAATAAGGGGAAAATTTGAATATAAGATGAATTAGTTTGCTTATGTTTGTAATGTAGGATGGGAATCGAGAGCGAAGAAAGCTCGTTTGGTATATTTCGAGCGTTCTGTGAAACTTGTCAGTTGTCAGTTGTTTTAATTGATCGAGGACTGCAAAGAGGTGAGACACATGATCAATTGATGAATTATGGAAATAAGGTTAGTTGTTTGTGTTACATTATTTGAATAATTTAAAGCTAACTATAAACTTGTAAACCCATTTTATGACATCATGGTTCACTTTACTCATCCAGCTCTGCAAGATTTTTCCAAATCGCTTTGGACGATCGACTACAGAAAATAGTAATTTGTCCAACATGCCCAATGTTCCAAACGATGTGCTCAACCAATGAGCAACCTTCTCCTATGAAGCCCTTTTGGACATGTTACCTTGTCTAAAAGTTGGATTCGCCAATACTGATTAGTATGGAATAAAATTACTTTATTTTTTATATTAGTATTTATTTCGTTTATGCAATAACTTAATTATTCATTTTGCATGCAACAAGTCCAAATGTTATGATTTGTGATAATATAAAGCGACTGGTGATGATATTCTGTCATTTTAAATTTATAATAATATTTAGGATTTTTTGGGTGATAAACACCTTTTTAATAGCTCAATTTTAACGAAATCATCTTTTATTACGGAAACCATTAATTCTCTTGTCAGAAAATTAGTTGTGATTTAATTGACTATGATTTGTATCAAGTTTGACACTAACAAACTAATTTTATAATATTAATTTAGTCAAAATAAAGTAATCAACAATTAATACAGATCAATTTTAAGAAAAGTTTTAATTTGTTGAGTTTGTGAAGATGGAAGAAATTATATATATATATTAAAAGGTTTCAAAACACAATAATTCAAACATTGTTTGTCAACTGACTTAGTGATCTCTCAGTTCATAGTATTAGCTGCACATTATTTAACTTGTTATCCCATAATTTATACATCTAGTATTAGCTGCACATTATAATATGTGCTTATAAATAGATGGATAAATTGATATATTGTATAATAATGTGAATTTTCATAATTATTCATTACTGTATGGGTATATCTAGTATATATAATGTGACTTCATAACTGTCAATATCACTCTTTGCATTAAAAGCCTGTTTTTTTAAAGTCACATTCTATTTCGGGTTAGTTACGAAAAACACCCTCATAATAGGAGGTATTTCATGTTATCATTCATATAATGTGATACTACAGTAAACTATCACTTTGTCCACTTTCGTAATCAAAGTATTGCTGCTTGGTCACTATTCGGTCAAATATTTCATTAAAAATATAGTTTTTTTTAATATTATATTATTATTTCTATTATAATGTACCATCCAAATAATAAAAAAAAAATTCACATCACCAACTATATAATCATTTCTGTTAACACTTCACCACTTCTAATAACGAAGAGGTGGTTAACGAAACTAGAAAAAGAGATGGTATATTGTAATATCGTATTATAAGGTTGATGATAAAATGCAATCAACGGATACAAATTGAATTAAAGAATCCACCAAAAAAGATTATCCACATAAATAAACCTCTATATATAATAAGCAAAAGGAGAAGGTAGGCTCTCATTTGATTAATATTTTTTTAACATTATTATTACTACTTCATTGCTCAAGGAATGAACAAACTCATACTCAAGGTGGATATTCACTCAGGAGGGCTTGAATCACCGACCTTTGAGAACAAAAACCGAGTGACTGACCGCTAGACCGCTACTCCTTGTGCAAAATCTTCCTACTAAACTTTAATTCCTCCTAAATACTCGAGACAGAACCAAATAGTTTTACACCGTTGAGCATTTTATGTAGTCTGCCTGATTGCTTAGATATTTAAGATACATCATACCTGAAAAATTCAACCACACACTGGTTACGTATAATATCTTTCTTGAAGTTGCCTTAGAAATCCTTACCTGAGGTCAACAAGAGCGCATTGATCCCATTCAAAAGTCCATCTCACCATTAAAATCTTACTAGCACCCACAAACAAGAACACGACACTCGTCATCGACGTTGTCCCAGTGAATCCAGAAACCAACGACACGTTTGTGTACCATTTTACTCCCAAAATATCAGCAATATGCGTCGCACTCAGTTGAGCACACTTGCCTAATCTGATGCCTACTTCCCACCATCACGGATCCAAATCACGCCTTATTCTACACCACATAAAAGATCGAAAATGTAAGAATCACTCAACTCTGAAAGAATACAAGATAAACACTTCGATCTCCAGAACCTTCCAAGATTGCCAAACAGGCCAAATTTACTCAAATCAACGGATGTTTCAGCTTTGATCATATCCTTGCCTTGATATCCTCGATGTCCCTCCACTAGCTCATTTGCTGTCCTTACGTGACCCCAAGTGATTCTTGACTGTTCCGCACACGTATAAATAACATGATCAACTCAAATCATCCTCACAACTCAGAATTCAAATCAAAGCTTTGGTTCGATCAGTGATCAAGTCATGAACTCCATGTTCAGTTCTTTCGATATCTCTTGCGCCGAGTTACTTGGCCTCTCATTCAAATCATCCTTCGGCTCTGTCACACCACTCGTGAAACCAAACACCATGTCTACTTCTTCCAACTCATCCATGTCTAAAGATGTAAAAGAGTCGAAGTCCACGACCCAGAAAAGGACTTCGAGGTTTGCTGTGGAATTTGACGGACTCAACTGCTTCGAATTCGTGGTCTACTCCTAAACAGCAGCTGCTGTTGATGTACTTTCCGATTTTGATACCTAAATTGATCAGTTCATCCATTTGGGTTGGAATGCATCAGACAAAGTATATATGAAAATTTGCTATTGTTCCTGGTTTCAATTATTGATTAATATTTATATAAACTCGACAAAATAAACATCTGAAATTCTCTTAATCACCTCTTCATCATCAGGTAGGCATTCACCTGTCCAAAACAGTTTCAAGAAGTAAAGAAAGAAAGTCACTGCAGAAACAAGCAATTCTTCGAATTGACGAAATAGTGAATAAGAAAATGTTAAGAAGAAATCATGTCAAAAGCAATACAAAATAAATTATGCATCTCTTTAAGTTAACAAAGACTGCTATCTCAGTTTCCCTACCAGTTCAGCTTAGATAGCATCTATAGCACTGCTGGTTTTGGAAACAGGAGAATAATACAACAACAGTGAGTTTAACGTCATAATTGACTACTTATAACTGGGTGACATTGATGTTCTCATTCAAAAAAAGGCAGCCAAAGATGGTATTGAAAAAGTCCGACCATGAACAATTCCTCCACCAGTCACAATGGCTTCTGTGTCATACTTGCAAGCTCTCATACAGTCAGGGCAGTATGTAACCTAGAGTGAAATAACATTAGTGTTATATAACAGAATCACACCTAAATTGTAAGAAAACTATATAAAATCAAGTACCACATGAGAAATACAGACAAACCTCTAGCAATTTGGGTTGAAAAGAAGAATCAAGCATCACATCTACACCATACATAGCCCTTGATTTTGGGTTATGCATGTCTGGCTGAACTAATGCAGCTGCTTCAAAAAGCGTCTTGATCATCTTTTTTATTCGTTGATGGATTTCCAGCCATTTTACTGCATTAAAGGTCAAACAGCATGTTGAATTCGAAATGTGACACAAAAAAATCAACATATGGATTAAGTACCTTGATGCTCAGCTTCAAACTCCTTGACAAACTCTGGAGTATTCATGTGGTTGAGTTTCCGACCATAATTCTAAAAGGTAAAACAATTAATGCTTAGAACGGACAAGTTTATAACTCATGACAGCAAATGAAATTTTCGCATGGTGCTTGTTGGAGGCACTATAACATTTTGATACTGCTTATAAATATTTCAAATAGAAAACAAACAATATCATATGACAAGTAGCACATTCTTAAACTGGCAAGGCTGAAACATACCATAACTGTAAAGTGGGTCTCATACTCGTAAAAGCTGAGCTTGTCCAGAGAGTATGGATTATTAGACAACCTTGCCTGGAAAGGAGATTTCAGAAGAGATTATAAGATCCACGTCCAAAAGAAAATGGGAAACGGAGAAGAACATACAACAACAATTGGAAAATCAATATTGAAGTAAACACGGAAAAAAGCGCATCGGCAAAGGCTAAATACTCTCTGTCACTTTTTCACATCAGCCAAAACTAGATATATGCAAATTTATTAATTAGAGTTAGAGAAAATAGAATCTTACCCAAAAGACATCACATAGAAATATTTCCAAGGGGCTTATGCTGCGAACCAGTACTATGTATCGAAGGTCAAATTTCCTTCCTTTAAAAAGTGCAGGATGCTCTATATACTTCTGACATATTTTAGGTCCAGTCTCCATCAGGCGAATTATAGCAGACAAATCATCTGTGACAGTAGTATCAATGGTTCTGGCCATGTTCCATGGTTTTAAGATCCAAAGATTGTCCAACCCATCTTTCTTCCTAATAAGTAATCACCAATGAATGGAGAAAGATCAGTCTCCAAATTATATGTTGTCTGAAACCATTCACAATGCCCATGTACCTGTTTCAAGTTCAGCAGTTATTTTTTATGTACGGCTATTGGGTTGAATTGCTCGTCTAATAATATAGAAACATGAACCTTATTCTAAGATTTTTATAAAGAGGAAAAGGTGATTTGAGATATCTATAAATGACATGCTGCCAGGCAAACCTTTTGAATAGTTTCTGCCAAATGATGTTTCATGACAAGACAAGCTTCAAAAGGAAACTGATTTATGTACTGATCATTGGTTATCCCTGTAAATTTTTTGGTCTCATCATCAATCTGCATGCCTGTCCATATGATATCTGCATCTTTTGGTTCGTTTGCTACAAAAAACACAAATGGAGAACATAAATTAATACACCATTAATGTCAATTAGCTGCTTCACTAACTTGCTTCAAATGTTTATTAATATTCTATGAGTTTATCTTAGTTCAAACTTCAAACACATCCCACTCAGCAAAACTATTTTGAGATCCAAGATTCAATGAAGCAAGTACTTAACGACGGTTTGTCTACTCTAGAACCAGAATATCACCTAGTATGAAAAATAAAAAAAGGAAAGACATTAAACAAGAATGGAATGAAAAATCAACCAACTTTAATACAGCATCAAGAATAAAAAAGAATAATTTAACGTTGACCAAATAATTGTTACTGATTAAAAACTCAGGCCGAGTGAGAAATTCTTCAACTTGGGGTATGTCAGTATAAACACGCAAGGGGCGGTCATCATGTGGAGCCAAGCTTTGGACATGATCTGTCTTGTCAAGTGTACGGGGAAATTTTGACCGCAGATTATGACAATACTTTTGGTATTCCTGTTAAACAAGTTTAAAGCATCTAAAAAATTGAAAACGAACTAAAAAGCCTACTGTTTTGAACATAAGAAAACTCACTTGCATAAAGTAATTTTGTGGTGTGTGGAACCATGCCGTAAGCCTAGCAGAACGCTGCTTATCTTCTCCAATACCAAACAGAAAATCGCGAGTGCACTCATCACCCTTATGTACATTTTGTATGGCCATATGATAGAAAAGCTGAACAAACGTGAGATAGTAACTGAAGTATACAATTACATACAAAATAACACACATCAAGAAAACACTGTTTAACGTTCTCCCTAATTTTGATATTGTGAGGTTTAGGAACAAACATCTAGACATTATCATCAATTATGTAAAGTAACAAAACAATGAGAAGCAAGAATCAAATTTGGTATTGAGTATGTCTGCAATAACTTAGCAAAACATAGAAGAGGGAATAGTCATTATTCACTAAAAACTGAAAGCAGCAGTACTCTAATAGTCATTATGGAAGAAGAAGAAATTACATCCAAGGCGAAGCTGTGACAGAAACAAGAATTAAAAGCCCTCACACTGCAGTATGTGACTGAAAGCAATCACTTTCTTTGCTCAAATCTAGGTGCAATTTAGAAATCCTGATTTTTCTGCATTCAGTGAACCTTGATCTGTTTGAGCTAGACCCCACATCCATGATGGCTTAAAAATTTGTTTTAAAGATAAAAAGGTGTGGTCATATGACTGAAGACAGGCTGAGATTTTTTATTACTGAGTTAGAATGCTTAATTCAGCAGTGAGCGTGGTTACCTACTTGGTTATTGATACGAAACAAGGTTAAAACAGGTGTCCGGCAAAGCAATACCTTACAGCGGACTCCAGATTTCCTTCTGGCATGTAAAGAAATGGAGCAACCCTGAAATTTGGCGCATCACTATGTCGCAAAGCTGAACCAAGTTCGTCCATAATGTACCTAACAGAGGATGCCTCAATATTTAGCAGCAAGGAAAAAACAAAACAAATTACTCGTGTGGCAGTATATATATGATGAAATGTGAACTCCATTCATCAATGGCTAAGATTGATTGTATTTATAGATAACTTCAAAATTGTAAGCTCAAGATATATGAAGACAGTCAAATATTTTTACAGAGTGATATCAAACAAAAGTTTCATTGGGTAATAGACACCATACCAAACCGAGGTTTCATCAAGCTTTTCCTCGTCTGCCAGTCGATATGTCATTAGATACAACCACATGGCATTCAAGACACGAACCAACAAAGAATCATCAACAGTCCATTCGGGAAGACGTGGTTGGATCATTGTGTCAACTGCTAATTTTTTGGATTCGACTATTTTTGATGCACTAACTCCGTTCAACGTGGATATATTAGGAAGAGACTCTAGAATCTCCCAAGCATTGTTTCCTAGCGGTCCAGGAATATCAACCTGCAAAGCATATTCTCTTTGATTGGTATTGAATACAGAAATTCTTCATTACATGGACTTTAAACTAAAGCCTTGCAGGCAAAATCAAAAATTACAGTTGGCAATTTCACCTCAATACTCTGCAGCTCGTTGAAATTCCTTAAGAGAGTCAGCAGCTCTTCACAAGAACTTTGTTCTAATGGA